>JAHZMZ010005240.1:0-11083 GCA_027743805.1 Lepidocyrtoides sp. E14
CACTTGCATATAAATTTCCAGACACACTTTTGTCTTCACAAACACGTTCCACAATCTAAGAAGGTGCTTATTTACTAGTTTTACGCAAGATCAAGGGTCCGTGGAGCCTTGCTCTGCATTCTTAATGCCATTTTTTTGCGTATGCAATGGTATGCATGCAAATACATCGCATAGTTCACCGCTATGCCAGCAGATCACTAGTGGTGGTCACAGGTACCTACAGTGATGCTAATATGCAAAATTATGCGCTTTTTGTTCTGTGGTAATGCTGGTAATATTAAACTGATGTCAGTAGTAGGAGTGAAAATCAGATATGGTGACGCAACTGCAGGATTGATTTAAATGGAGACATAATCAGTAAAATAATTTTGATTTGATGTGATCTGATCTGATGTATGCGATATATTTTGGCTGATATTTTGGTATACACATCGAAGTAGACGATCACATGATCAATATTATTGTAATTTAGCTTTTCCTAGTTATAGTCGAAAGCTAGACGTTATAATAAACAATTTTCCTCAAAAATCGTTGAAAATCATCATAAAATTTGCCGTTACTCCAGAGCTAGAGCCGTTTTAGCTATGATAACCAAATCTGGCATACATCACACCTGTACCAAGAGCCTATTTGATCAATTTAAGTCCGCGTAGGTATCCAAAAATGACTGAATGAAGTCCACAAAATTTTAAAAGGCCATAATTGAATTTCCAATTGTCTCCAAATCTGATAATTCATTCTACTACAACCAAATAGTACAGGTCATGACTCATGACTTAGATCCTACTTTAAAATGCAAGAGCCACCTATCTTCAGTTTATACCACATCGAGTTAATTTATGAAATGTTTCATGCTAAAAGCTCTTAAACCTGTGCCGTCAAAATGAATATGTAGTTGCTCTCTAATGTATCATTGCATCTAACACACTACACTATTTTGTATACCTATTTGTTGACTATGTATTAATGAATACTCAACGGTCAAGCTACCGTAAAGTGTAAAGTCAAAATGGGATATTGTAATAATGATGATGAGGATAAATTCATCTAGAAACTCCATTCAAGAAGAGTTCCTATCATTAATGCATGATGATTGATGATATGATCATGGAACCATGCATTTAGTGGACATAAAGCGCTAGGGAAGTATTTACGATACAACAAGCAGCAACTACCATAATATTCATGTATTAAATCTTTAACGTTAGTGAAATCTGGAGATCTGTTAGTAGGTGTACAGTTTTAAACTAAACGAATGAAATGAGAATCACAAAAAAGTAAGCACAATACCTATTACGAACAACAAAATATTCTCTCCATGAAACAGTTCATTTAGTTCTTCATTGGAAGTTATTTTTACGTAGAAGTGTATCCATCAAAGTCATTAATCTCTGCGTCTGCGTTACTCCTCTTTAAGTTACAAGATCCTTCAGTAACACTGATTCAGCAGTATGCAGTATATTATGTATGATTAGTAGTATGATATGCAAAGTATAGTACTTTTGCTATGCTGTAATACACGCTTTCGTCTTTCCTTTCGTCACTTCATCAGATTGTGTAGGCTAATTTTAGAGTCTAGTTTTTCAAAATATTAAGTGACATCACTACCCGTCGTGAATGTGTCGTGCTTTCCCTCGATCTTAGGGACTTATTTCCCTTTTGATCCTTCGTTGATGAAAATAGAGTCAAACTGTGGATGGGGGTGGATGTGAGTGTTTGACAGTTGTTGTTTTTCTACCAGAAAGCGTACATGACCAGTGGGAGTAACATTGAACATGAAATATGTACATTGGTGTTTAGCGCTTCAGAAAACACTTTCTCATTGACTGAACAGTAAGCCACAACTTTTACAGAATATAATACCACAGTAAATGAGCACTTTTACGCAACTATTAATTCTATTACAAAGATCATGAATCCCTCTGTATGCTCAGTAGTTCTGAGAAAATTTCTTCAAGCACACGTTTTTGCAAAGTGAAATACTACAAACGAGTATTGCGAACGTTCTATGTATATTTATCAAATGTACGGCTTTAAAGAAGCAAAAAAATGTGTGAAGTAGAAAATTAGCATTTTGAAATTACCTAGCAGAAGTATTTTGAGTTTAATAATAGAACCAACCAGTCACATCCGTAGTATGTCCTATGTACAAGTATGTGATATATGTTATTGTGCAATTTCTTTTTTATGGAGACATAAAACAGAAAACTCTTGTCATTCTCTCTTGTTTCTAGTTTACTATGTATAACTATTGGCATATACCATTTTGCTGTCTGGACGAGTAAACTGATGTACAAAAGCTGATTCCAGAGTTAAAAAGACTCAAACCATGTTTCAAATTAAATCTGGTTTTTGACTTCCACCAAACTAACAATGTACTTGCCATTTTAATCAAATTCATTCGTACATTAATTATCGAAACCAACAATTTCGTAAAACACGGCAGGGAAAATTGTGTTTGAAAAATTATTTTTTAAACAATTGCTGAACTCTAGTTCTAGCAAAGTAGAGCTGTCTGTATAATGGAATCAATTTAATTGTCGGTTTCATAGTTTCTTTTCGTCACACGGGCGGGAAGAATCCTGGTAGTATATCTTTTGTCTCACAATAGTGAATACGGGGATTCTACAAGTGAAAATAGTGTTTTGCATTGTGTCCGTTGAGAAGACACAGACATAGACTCTATTGTTTTTTTTAACACGGTTAAAATGATAATGAAAACCGAATGAAAACAGTTTTCTGCGTCTATTGTTGATTCTTTATCACAAACTTTACATTATGCTACAGAATCCAGTTAAAAATATGCATAAAATCTCTTCGGTTTTCGTGCAAGCTTTTTAGCTTACATAGCTTGTGTGTGCACTGCCAAAAATTCTTGTCACCACATATCGCGTCACCGTCAGTAGTGCAGTGTACGCTTATGCGTACATAAGTAGTATATAGAGCTAAAAATAGGGTTGCTAAAATAAAATAAATATGTTATCGACGAATACGAATTTCGTTGCTGTTGCCGGCTTTTGTTCGTCGTTGTGTTCTTTCGTAAAACCATTATACTAATTATACATATGTATATGGTTTTGTGTGTGTAAGGAGTATCGCTGACTTTGTTTACTAGGTAAATAGATGATGTACTTAATATCATGCACGTCGCACGTCATGTATTTGCATCTTTCCGAAAGAAGTGCGTGCCAATTTGTCACTGCCTGTGTGCCAAGAGAAGAAATTTTGTGGCACCACCAAAATCTATTTCCTTCAGGTTTTGACGAACATTGCTGAAAATGAGTTTAATTTTAAACAGCAAAAATGTTTTCTAATATAGTTTAATAAACTGGTGTGTGATTGAATATGTCAAGCTACAGTTAAAATTGACTTTATTGAGTACTTAAATATGAAAGTGATACAAATTGCAATTTTTCGTATTTATACATACTCACACTCAGTAATTAAAAGAAATAGAGTATCTTTATCATTGGACTGCCCTGGGTCAACACCACTATAGTGGCATAGTACAGCATAGTGAATACTGAATGTAGGTGCAAAAAAGCAACCAATTAACCATCCACCTCATTATATTTAGAATGAACTCATTAATGTTGTTATTTCCCGTGAACGTTTTTCCCTGTCCCTTTTGTCAAATGCTCTTTAGCAGCCCTACGATTTGACTGATCCAGCTATTGTAACACAATGCGAAAATTTTTCCACATCTTCCGATTCTTCAGTGCAAGGTATTCAAAATGGAAGAGCTTCCTCCAAGCAGTCATCGCTGTAGGTTTCCTTGTAGTTACTTACATGTACTTGCACGAAAAGAGTGAAAAGGAAGCATTAATTGATTTTGCGCTGGGCAGTCGTAGTGTGAAAGACCTTGTGATTCCAAATAATGATACAACATTGATAAATGGGCTGCAGAGCAGTTTTAAGGTCAGCCTTTCACTTTACTGTTATCAAATTCATAAGCTATGATGAAAAGAAAGTGTTATATATCTGGTTATGAACGTTCGTGTAGATTATACATTTCAATACTTTCAATAATTATTATTTTAGGAGAAAAGACCATTTGTCATGATTGTGGTGACATCACTTCCGGCTAACACATACCGCAGAAACATCATTCGCAATACTTGGGCAAAAAACATTTATGAAAACCACGGGGTCGGAGTTGTCTTCTTTTTGGGAAAGTCACACTCTACAGAAGACATGGTTAGTTGTATATATGTGGAGTAATGCTTGAATTAAATGGCTTCATTCAGAGATGACTTTTTGTGTAAACTTTTGTTTTGTGTTTGACGCAGGAAAATTTGTCCGATGAAGCACAGGAATATCATGATATCGTGGTTGATGATTTTCAAGAAAGCTATTACTCTCTTCCAATCAAAACTCTAAGAATCCTAAAGTATTTTAAGTTTCATCATGCAAAGTCAAAGTTCCTCGTGAAGACTGATGATGACGTTTTCGTAAATGTTGGAAATCTAGTTCATTATTGCGACACAAAAAATCACGACTTTGAAGCCAAGCTTCGACAGCAACACCAAGATCAACAAAGTTCTAATCAAAAGCCATCTGTCTCTCCTTTCCATTTCGTTGCCGGTGTGATCCATGATGACCGAAGTCCACATACATGGAATTCATTCTCAAAGTGGTATGCTCCTGCAGCGGTCTGGAATGCTGTGTACAGTCAGGTTGTACAAACGAAAGTATACATGGGGAAAGCTGGTAGCAGTGAACGTCCTTCATTTGTCATGGATGATAGTGGAAGTGAAAATTTATTAAGAGAAAACATTTATCCTTCTTACGCAGAAGGCAACTTTTATATTCTATCGGATGATGCAGTGGCAGATATTTTACAGGCTAGTGTAAATATACCATTGTATCACTTGGAGGATGTGTATGTCACGGGGGTACTTGCAACATGGGTGTTGGGAATTGAAAAGGAGAATATGCCATTCATTTCTAGTGCTAGTAACCTTTTTCCGACATTTAGCTATCGTTGGTACACAACATTTACATCTTCAGCAGAAAAACTGATTGCTTTTCACTGTGATAATAGCGTAGAGCTCATTACAACCATTTATAATGAGTCAATGAATCTATGAAAGAAATAAACTTTTCGAGTAAAACATATTTTTATTTAAAGAACGAATATAAAATTCTTTTTTTAATCATTTTATCAGCAATACAGATCATACAAATTGAATCATTAACTAAGTTTCAAATATAACGATTCCATAGTCGTCAAAAGCGTCTTGAATGCCGTTAGCAAGGAGCCGTCTTGGGGGTTTCTCAGCGAATGGAAGGCATGATTTTTTCGTGTAAACTTTGATGGGAAGCTGTGGAAAGTACATAAAAGAAAAATGAGCTACAGCTACAGTAAACTGTGCAGCGCATGTTTCTCACGCTGTGCAGCAATAAACATACAATGAAATAAAAATGCAGAGCATAAAGAGTAAATATATTACTGTGTGAACTGGTGTTCTGCTAGCAATTCCATCACCGAAATATAATGGTGGCCGAGGTTTTTTACGTATTAGCGTATGCCTAACTTTGACAGACACGGCTGTTTGAGATACTTCAGGCTCTTCGTTTTCAGGAGAATAATCGGTTTCAATATTAGTTTCCGCGTTTTTTTCCTCGTCAACCTGACACAAGTTGTCACAGCTGCTGAATTGAGGTGAATTGACTAATATTATTGAGTTGCATGAAAGACGATTCACTGTTCGTTGTTTTAAATGGTCTGAAATCATAAAACCGGTGATACATTTAACAATTTGTTCACGATAATCAAAGATACATGCCATTGTTGCTGTCATAAAGTTGCTATTTCTATCCTGTATTTTACCTTTGTGCTTCAAATGTTTTTTCCACGCCTTTTGAATGATTTTTGCGTTATGCAATGTTAGAAATTTTTCTGTCCTTTTAAACGTTTTCCAGTGATTTTCAGTCATAAAAACCATTGTTTTTCCAAACTTTAACGAGTTTGTCTTGGTGGTGGTAAATACGGCGGCAAGAATTTTAATGTTGAAATTCCGATTGCAGAAAAATGACAGAATTTTCGGGAATTCACTAGTGAATTTTGCGGTGCTGAGTCTGGAGAAAATATGCAAGTTAGCTATGAAGTATTTAACTGAAGATGTGCATAATTATATTTTTCATATTCAGTTATAGTAAAACAAACCTGATTGGGTACCCGTTTCCAGCAATTTTTACTACATCAGCAATCCCACAGGCAAACAACTGTGTTTTCACAATATCCATTGAAAATGCTCCTGCTAGCAAATCTGGATTCGGTTTGATACACCTGACAAAATGAACATCCTTATTCTCAGTTGCTTTTAGTCTAGTCATAAGTTCCTCCACTGATTGTTTAAATCTTGTAAGAATAGTTTTTCCGCGTGAATTTTTATTTTTGCCAATTGTGTGAACTGAGCGCTGGTTGGCACCGGATGTGTTACGGCTCCTGATGAGGTCGTGCTTAAATAAACTGTTTATAAAGCAGTTTTTACTTGACCGTAGAATGTCTTGAAACTCTGGCGGAATGTGATCCTTATTCTTTTGAACCAGGTCAGTCAAATGATACTCCACATTTGTCGCGTAATGTGTCACAGTAAATCTATGATGCTTCTCATGCACATTACTCGTCTTAATAAATTTTGATTTTTTGGCAGCCAAGTTCATCCTCATCCTCTCCAAGATATCTTTGTTTTCCGAACATCTTTTCAACAGACACTCTTCGTCGAAAAATGCAAAAACATGCATATGCAATTCATCCACTCTTTGATTTAGCTCATTTTCAATGCGGACAAGTTCCGTTGGCGGAATCATAACTTCGTCTTGAGATATGGACTGTTCGTAATAAGACTTTACAATTGATACATTTACAAAGACAAGGTAGTAAAATTTGCTTCTTGAAACTTGTCCCGATTCAAATGAGAATTTAACTGATCCAATATGAAAGTAAAGATTTGGTCATAAATAAAGCTTGTTAGGGCATGTAGTCTTTCTTCACACTCCGGTACACTTTCACACGGTTTTCTGAAAATACTGTGTCGGTGAGAACCCCCCGCTGTAATTTTTCGAGCTATTAAAACATCTACTAGCTCACAATCATTGATTCCCAATAAATCTGCGGCGAGTCGAGTGAGCTTTTTCTCTGCAACTGTGAATTCAGTTTTATAAGGGGACTCAAGACTACTACTATAATGCTCGTCTTCAGATGACGTATCAAATTCGGGAATGAACACTACACTTGAAAGCGACATCATTGCAAAGAGAATGTTAACAATTTCTGAGAAATCTGGCATCATGTCGAAGGCTTGAACGGCATTTATAAGTCTTTGAATTTCTTCATCGTCACATTCCAACACATCATGTAGAAAGTCGTGCTGGAATAGTCCTTTTGCATTCTTCCAATTGATGTTTGGTGCCAGAATAGTTCCGTACTTCAGTCCATGAAGAACCTATAGTTTTTTCAAAATCGGATTAGCTTGAAACATGTAGCTTGGTAAACCTTAACAAACTGATTTACACGACATGACAGAGCAACATGTCTTACATAGTAAAAGATGTGGAAATTACGCTCGCAACTGCGGTCATATTTAGCGACTCGATGTTTCTCAAGCAAGTAAGTTCGAATTTCAGCTCCCATGATTTGACTTGTTTCTTTGTCGTAGTTTAACTGAACCAAACGTCCAAACCTACTACTGTTTGGATTTGCTTGTGTTTTAGCATTTCCTAAGGCATAAATAAATGAGTTATTTTTACATGTTTTTCTAGAATATGAGTACCTAAATGCATTTCCCAAAGTATAACTAAAATGTTCACTACTAATTAACTGTAAATACATACGGTCTTACCAAAAGATTCCAAAATTAAGGTTCCAAAATAAATCTACATAACCAGTAACAAAATTGAAGACTTTAAATGGTTATAACAATTCCAATGCAAACCGTTACTTTTATTATGCATAAGAAAGTTTCAAAAGCCACTTTTACCTTTTTATCCAGATTGCTACAAGCGTTTGCTCCAAAGTTGCGGGAATTATTTTCTGTCAGATATTTGATTAACTGCTGTGTTGCAATTGTCTAATTTCAAATATTCCAAATGAATATCAGTTGAAAATTTCGAATTTAATGTATGCCTCGTTGTTTATCAATTTTAATAACCTTGCCGGCTCCGCTTTCCCCCGAGATAAGAACTATTTGATGATATCCCACATTCACAAGACTCCTCAAGCATTGACAACCAATATCATACACATGTGGTGACTTGTTTGATTGCAATCCATTTTCGTTTTCCTTGTCCTGTTTTCTTGCATCCTCAATGAAATACCACGACATCTTTGTCACATCTTCAACCATGGACGCTCTGGGTAGTCTCAAGCAAGAATTTAAGGATAATAACACAGGCCCTGCGTAGGTATAGTACTGGTGGCACCGGTACCTCTCCCGCAAACATTCTAGAACTGCAAATTAAAGGAGAAGGAGTAAATCTAGTGTGATTTGATATCAATATCAGTCTTAAAGCTTTAAATCCATAAAATCAGTCTTTTAAATTAAACAGATCTATGTACCGTTTTCCATTGTGATGCATTCCAATTTAGTTAAGTCATGTATGTCCCTAAACGCCGAGAGTATTAACTGCTGTTGAGGTCTACTTTTCACTGGAGTTGTGAGCGGTGTCATTCTTTCAGTTTTGACGCTAGCACTTGGCTCACTTACTTTTTCTTTCACCTCCTCTTCATTTCCAACAATGGTTACGTCTTCACCGCTGGTAAAGTACCCTGACATATTGCCGTTAGCTTCATCTGAACCAGTTTCATCATCACTGGAACGCATAGTATTGGAATTGGGAGTAATATTCGCAATGTTGCTATTCTTCAGGACCGCTGAGACTTTAGCATTCCTACGAGGAGAGTGGTCACCGCTGCCATTTATCTTCCCGTAATTATTTCCAATGATAGAATTACCCTCGGGTTCACTGTCAGAGAGCGAAGATTGCCTGCCTCTTCTTCCCAACGACATCATGTATTGTTCTTTTTCCTCACAGCTAGGATCTACTAGCAGCTACTTCTTTTTTAGCATCAAAGTATTCAATAATCATCCACTTGGATTTTGGAGAAAATGCTAACTCAATAATCAAACATGTTAATTTAGTTACTGTTACTGCATACACCACTCAAAGCACTTAATCAACCTGAAATTTGGTGCATTGAATGTGACACAACTTGCAGCAAGACTGACAAATTTCCGTTGGATTGAAACTATTGAAAGCATGATGACAGTGTATCGCGGGTAGATCTTCAAAATAGTTTGTTTTGCTTGTTCCAGGGAGAAGCCTGTCATGCCAGTCGCAGTCTACAGTCTACATGTAGTCATCAACCCCTAAATAATCAAGAAAAAAGTGATGCTGAATCAGCATTGCTGATGCTGGGATTCTGGGATTGCATTGCATTGTGTTGTGGTGCTATTATGTACTTGCAATAGTACACATTCAACATATTAGCAGAGCTACTATGCGGTTGTCTTTGTTCATTTTTAGTCAAGTTTTTTACCTTCTATTAATTAGAATACACAAAAATGTAATATACATAGGTATATAACTTCATTTTATGGAAAATTTAATTTTGCCTGCTTGAGACAATTGCAGTTGGTCTAATCTCCCAGTCTTAAAGTTGTTAAAAGTAGTAGGCATCTTATTGAAAAACTAAAATTCATCTAAAATGACACGATTGATTGAACTGGTGGTGGTTTGCAAAAAAATTTGTGAAGAAAAACTCATACTATGAGTCTCACAGTCTCTCATAGTATTTGTGCATTTCATTTGTAAAATTTTAAAAGCATGACTTGAATGAAAACGGAACGTGAAACACATAAAAGTCTCGGTTCTCCAAAACTCTTTTTTTGCCTAAGACCAACTTTACCATCATCATGATGATGAGCTTACTACTGGTGGTTGCTTGCATGGTGGCAACTTTTAGCCTCCTCCTCAGATGTTTTCCATTCGTGCGAATACCAAAACCAATCTACATGTTGCTGTCACAAATAAAAAACATTCTGATGGTAAGAAGCAAACAAAAAAACAAAATTTACCAGTTATAAAGAAAAGTGTTTTAAACGTTTTTTCGTACAATGATAAGTACTTACACCTATACATTCAAACGTCAACGTCACATTGATCACATTGGCCTAATGTGATTCACATTACATACATCATTAATACAGTTCCAAAAAGTTTAGCTTCTAATTTTTTTTTGTGTGGAACATTCAGTCAAGCTGCTCAACATCATTATATTGAGAAAATAAATGAGCTGATTTGGAACCTTTAGATAAGAGATACTTTCAATTGAAACAATGACAGCTTAGTCGAATGTAAGTTTATGATAAAAATATATTTCTTTTTTTTCATCAGCATTCCATAGTAGGTAATATTCACTGTCAACTGTGTAACAGTAGAAGTTCTATTGATCTTTATAGGCTTGATCTGTTAATTGCAATTTACAAACATTTTTTTAAATACCACAATATGCTTTAGTCATTAGAGTCTATGCAACTTATGTAATTTTGTTGCATTCCAACAAACGCCTCCGTCAAGTGTCAAGTCTCAAAACAACAATAATTGTCTCAAGTCGCATGCAATAATAACCCACTGCAAATGCTGTCGTTTTGGTGGGCTGGCTAGTTGCAGTAGTGCGATTTGTCGGTTTATGGTACATGATAGTCAGTTTGAACTACCGCTACGAACTGTTTTGTACAAAACCGCCATCAATAAATCTGAAAAATAATTTTACATGCAAATAAAGACGCTACGAATGATCATACTGATATTACTGATCATTAATTTGACACCTACTACTGTGTCAGTGATTGCGTTTTTACGATGAGGTTGCGACATATTCATTGAATGATTCCAAATCCTACAATTTAGCATGCATGTATTAGGCTGAAAATGCCCATTTTCCATTTGTTTGAATTCATAGAGGGAAAATATTTATGTAAGTTTGCTTGCATTGTCTGTCAAAAACTGTATCAAATTAAATCTAATACTTATTAACTATCTCATCTGCGATTTCATCGCTTTCGATAGTTAATAA
>JAHZMZ010005241.1:0-10546 GCA_027743805.1 Lepidocyrtoides sp. E14
ATGAGTGATGAAATTACTTAAAAGTATATAAGTATGTATGTGTTTATTTGTTAGGTTCACGGTGGATAAACCTACGCATGATAATTTATGCCATCACCAATCATGCCTTATTGAAAGTACAAAAGGTATTAGTTTCACAAATTACTAAGTTTCTGGTCATTGATAGTAATTTGTAATTATGACCACCGAGTAGGTAGTTTGGACCATTTAATCATACAATCATACAAATTTATAAACAACAAAAGCAGGCGTATCACTCATTTTTGCATGCCTCGTTTCCTCTCAAGGTCATATTAAAAGGGTGGCATTTCATATGAAAATAGCAGCAGATAGCACTATTTTGTCAATTACCTGAGTTATAAGTAGTTTTGCAGTAAAAGTTTGCGACAAAAAATTATTACCTTGAATTATTTACTAATTAATTAAAGTAGCTTTACCTAACAGTGAGCGTATAACGATATCACGAAATGGAACTCTTGTTGTGGCAATTCAGGTCAAGATTTGTGGCTGCGATTGATGTGGTAATCAAAACATGAAAATACTTAAAAGCCTTCAAATTTCCACAGAAAAAGTTTAAAAAAAAGATTAATACAAGACAAGGAAAACATTTAAAACCGCCCATTCTAATGACATGAAAATTCACTGTTGGACTATGGATTTTCCCAAAGGTACTGTCCTGTCTGAAGTTACTATGTATCTTTTTAACGGTTTTATCCAGAGCTGTTGTCTGCGAAGCAGTAACCTTAGTTGAGAGAGACCTGGTCGAAGAATGGAAACCTAATTCGAAAGGAATTTGGAGTGGTGAAAGCACTTTGGTGGTTATGGACGGGCATTGGAATAGGAGCTATTTTGGTTTGCGCTGATATTTGGGCAGTCGTAATGCTTTTCAAGGCTACCAAATCGGTATATTTTTGTATTATAGACAAAAGTTGTCTCAAAATGAAATAAAATCGATTCATTATCATATTAGTCATAAAACTTTCCCTTATTTTACTTTTTTTTAGGAGACCGAACCAATACTGACACTGCAAACAACCAGAATCTGGTGGAACGTGGCAATCGTTTTTCTAATATTTCAAGTTGCCTTTGACATAGCTTTCATTTATGAACTATTAAATATTGCAAGTCTAATTACTATTGTTGCTGTCGTTCTTTTTCGAGCTGCCATTCTTTGTTTTGTCTGCAAGTTCATTCGGCAACTGGAAGAAACGGCCATCGAGTCCCCGACGGTTATCTTATAATTATCGCCAACTAAGTATATTTCTATTGCTACTCGTGATATTCAGCATGAAAGAAAAAGTGTAAAATGTATACCAAGTCGTTGCTATTAATGGTAGATTTAACTTTATTTCTTACGAATGGCATAAATAGTTTATTACATTTTTGCTAAAAATTCTATGCTGCATTGATGACTTTTAATTACAAAAAACACTTGAAATCGTTTCATATTTACTATATTTAGTATTTAGTAGTTTTAGTATTTGCTATTTACATATTATGGATCCGGATGCCTCATGCATCAGCTTTCAATAATGTTCGGCAGTTTATTTACTGAAAGTATTTGATATATTTATTCTTATTTATTTATTTAATATAAACAGGTATTTTGACGTTAGATTTCGTGATGCTTTCTTCAAAGTTACAAATTGGGTACACTGCTCGAAATACTTTGTGGCTTTATTAAAGTCATTGTTATTTATAATTCAATAAAGTTGCAAATTTTTTTCTTCCAGTCTGTTTCATTCAATTTAAACTTAATCGGAGTCGTTTATTGTAGCTCATCAAAGAATTATTATTGTTACTGGTAAATCTTTAAAAAAAATATTTGAAACGAATAAACCCAGTATTTTACGATAGTAAGATAAGAACGAAATAATGGCCATCATTTTTATTCTCCACAAATGTGCGTTTCCACGCAGCATTCGCTTACTTCATTTCTCTCCCTCTTGTTTTTTCTTCTCTTTTTAAATCTCGAGAACTTTTCCTTCGCTATCCTTTTCAAATTTTTCTCACAGCTCTAAATCGGATATTAAATTGAATGCACGTGCTTCGTTCGTTCATTACCAAAATGGAATGTCCTATCTGCTTGATTAGTTTCTCGAACGAAGATGAGGAGATTAACCTCTCTCCACCGGAAAAGAAAGTCAAGATAGATAAAGGAGAAGATCGAGAAGATGATCTTTCTACCTTGACTTACACTACTTGTGGACACCTCTACCACAAAATCTGTTTGAAAAAGTGTACCGAAAAGAAGATTAAGGAGAAAAATGAATCCTCATTAAACTCGTACGGTTCTTGTCCAGTATGTGGCAAAATGTTGGAAAAGAACGAGTTACTTGACATGCATGCTGTCGGCTCTAGCTGTCATAAAAAGTCGGATCCGGAACAGGAGAAAATGTTGCAGGAAGATGCAGCGGCTCCACTACCATCACAAGACTTACTTTCGAGTACAGTGGACGAATTAAGGAAAAACCTGAAGGAGATAACCAGTCGGTGGATGCGGGAAAAAAAGATGAGAAAAACGTATGAAGATATGATGACAGGTTTGAATGATGAGGGTGATTTTAAAGTAGATGACGAAGAGGAAGGTGACGAGGAGGAGGAAAGTATGGCAGTTCTAAAGCTAAATGAAATCCAGCAAGGACAGATGTTGGAAGAGGACGAGGAATGGGAACAGATTCCCGAAGAACTTTTGAAAGAGGGTTTTTCAAGTTTTTCAATGAGAGAAGAAGAAATCGTACCCAGTTTGACACAGCAGCAGCAGAACAGCCAGAGTGGGACACAAAGAGGGAGCATGATGATGGGAAATGATGATGAATTGTGGGAGTGGGATGAAGAGCTGGAGAGAGATTTTTTAAACTAAACTGGACTGGGACACAGGAGCCATATCAATATGAAGTTATAAGTTATGAATGCAAGAATTAACATGCAAAAGGAATGCTTTTCAATTGAAGATTACTGTAATTACGCCGTGAAAGACTTTAAAATGTAAAATGCGTGTAAAATGTAATTATTCAGATAAATTATGTTACAAAATGTACTGATAATAATAGTAAATGCTTGGTTTGTTGACAATGCAGGCAGGAAGATTCCTTGCTTTTTATTTTTTATCTACGTACATAGTTTCACTGTAGCTTACAATAGTTTTTGATTTTTAAAATCATTTCATAAAAGCAAACTACCTAATTCAATATTATACCCGAATGCATACTGTTCCTCAACAACATACACACTACCCTTATGAATAACTAAGTATGCATTTTAGCATATACTCTTATCTAGTTTTGTGTTGTTACAACCTGAAACACACCATTTATCTCAAGTTTGGAATTCTATTAACAAGTAACAATGAATAGGTACTCCATTACTCTTCTTGAAAATTATGAACACATTGCCTACCTACCTATTCATCGTTTTTTAACTATGTCGCTGAATTACAAGACTCGACTTTTTTATTTGGCAATCACTTTGCTAGAATAACATAACTTTTCGGATGGACAAAAGAAAAGTCCAACGGCAAGGCACCTTTCGATCCTTCGTTCTTACTTGCAGGCATTTACGCTACGGATCTAAAATGCACCAATGATGACAATGACAAGAGAACCGCGGTAGTAAAGATGACCTAGTTAATCTATAAATGATCTGCTTCACAAAAAAAACAGACTTTAGTTATTAACTAGACCAGTGCAGTGGATTCTTCATCATCACTTAATTGCAGTTTATTTTTTTGAAAAATACCCTTCTATTAATTCAGCAATATTTTAGACAATTCAAAAAAACTAGAAAACCTCATCACTTTATAACTAAATATTCAATCTTACGTTTTACATAAGCTCTCAAGCAAATACTGAGGATTAAAAAAAATCTCTTGTGACTGTTTATCATTGACATTTTGCCGTTAAATTTTCATTTATATTCAATGGATCTACAGATTTGGCAATCGAGAACAAGAATTGTGGCTCTTTTGGAAATGGTAAGGATACAAAAGTGTTGTCTTATTGAACCAATTTGGGTGAAAATTATTGATAACGCGTGTTAAGACAGTAATAACTTTTATTTTATTGCTTAACGTATTTGCATACAACTAACTACCAAATATAATATGTATATATAAAAATGCAATAATGATACATACAGCTTGTTATCCATGTTTTCAAATGTCATTATTGAAAGATCATTTTGTTGCTTTCAACGGAATGTACATTTGTTGTTGCATTTCAGATCGAGTCAGATTTGCTGCTAATTTTGGCAGCTTATAATTGCCTTCCGACATTTAGTGTCATCGCCAAATTTTTTGACGAAAATTCTGAACTGGAAAATCTATATGATCATGGTAAGGAACTACCAACATAATATTAGTTGCAAATTGGACTACCGTCGGTGGTATGAAGATGGAAGATGTCATGCGGTGAAGCAAAAATATTTGTATGGTTTCGTCGAGTTTGTTGATGGGTTGTTGTTGTGTCTTCTCTCTTCATTTTACCTTCAAACAGAGATTCGCTATTAGTAGAAAGTAGAATCATCCGAAATAATGTTCATGCTATGCTAGAAAATTGAGAATTTTAATCACTGCAACTCTTCATTAGTGCAGATTCCATCTAATTTTGTATTTCGCTGGACTAAAATGTTAGTACCTACACAAATATATATTAGTATCTTTATTTTCAGATTTAACAAAACCATTCTATGTGTCTCAGTGGTTCTGGACGTCTTTCGCACCTTATCTATTCATTTTCTGGATCCAAATGTTTTCAGCCATTTGGCTTTATAAATCAACTTACCCGGTAATACATTTAGTTTTACGTATGAATCGTGTCGACTTTTTACTATATTTATTCCTGCCTGTATCTACGGAAAAAATAAATTGACATCAATTGGCATTGGTACTCACGGAACCAAACGCACATTTTTATTCTATAATTTGCAGGAGGATAATGTGCTAAGTTTACAACAAGCTATGAGACGCACTCAGGTCTGGACGGCTATCCACTTTGTTTTGTTATTCTGTTTTGTTCCGGTCCTCTTTAGCGATTTACACGTCCCCGATTCAAATGAAACTGTCATGATCTTGTTTGGAAAATTTATTTTTGTCCTATTTTGTATTACTTTAATCGGTATTATTCACAGTTATGGTCAAAAACTGCAAGAGCTCATTAATACCAAGTTTGTACAGATTGACATACACTACACATCCGTAAACTGTAAACAAAGTGTCCCCATCAGAAAGTAAAATGAAGTGTTAGTGAAGATGGGTTGGAAAAAAAGTCAGGCAGTCTGACGTTTGAGTAAGGAAAATTCAAAATTTGAATTAAATGACAAATAATTGTTTTGTGCAAGGCCAAGGACATTGGAGCGTAGAGATTTCTCCAAGTCATTGATGCAGATTATGTGCAGGATTTAGAATTAGACGGACTGTGGAGATGGTTCACAATTTTTCAGAGATACATTATAGCAAGCTATAGGCGTACTAGACTTCTAAAAGAGATTAAATGACTATTGAAAGAACATTTCAAGAAGGTCATTGTTTTTGTTAGTGACAAAATATATACTAATAATGTTAAATCACCTATTTTTGTTAACACATTTTTGATTATGTAAGCCCACATTAGCAAAAAATTGAAATAAATGAGACTTTGATATTTCTGTGGATTTTAATTAAAAGTAAAATGCAATAACCGCTGTTTTTTCGTTCTTATACTTCTTTTTTTTCATTGTGCTGCCAGACAGCTTCCACAGCACTTGCACTTGCATACGCATTGAAATTGGCTTCATTTTATGGTCTCATGTCTTCATAGGTAGGTCTGTGTGCTTCTAATATGCTACATACTTTAATTTTTTACGCTGCGTTATATGTACATTCACTAAAAAATAAGACAGGTGAATGCTGGTGTTGGATGGTAATATGCTTCAAGATGGTATATAGTGTTGGTACATAATCTTATCTACTTTCATAGGTATGTACATTTTCTGCCTGAGTTATTGCATAGAGGCATAAAAAGTAAAAACGATTAACTGCTTCATTCTTAGCATTTATCCAAAATACTTTCCCTCTTATACTCCAAAAACGCATTATAATTAATTTTATGGCTTTGTAAAATTTTAAAATTGTAGCAAGGTGGAGCACAAATCTTCTCTAAATTTTATTACAGGCGCTACCGGAAACTAGTAATGAATACCGAGCTTGATGGTGTCTAAATATTTCAAAATCTTTGCCATCATGTGAAATTATGGTAAAACAACGAACTTGATGCTTTTTGTCTAAACACTGGCCCATTGTGCAAACAATGTTGTGCACATGATGTAATATTTCATGTCGTATAGTTGCATGAAATCATCGCAAAATATTTTTGTTTACGTAAATACCTATGCACAATAATATAAAATGCGCAACACTCAATGAATCAAAGGCACTGGATTTTTATTAAGCTTCGCTTACTCGTTTTCAATGCATTCAATTATTTAGCTTTAGAGGAATAAACATATTTTAAAATGTCAACAAATTTTCATAATCATATCACCACACAAGCTTGGTTTTCGTCGTAATAATAAGCGATGATGAGTAATGAGGATGTTTATCTTCTTTGTACTCTGATCGGTTTGTGTCATATAATCTGTCTGTATATTTATCTTTTTCATCCTAAGCTTATCTATTCCGTAACTGCAATGCTCTTGGCTGTTACCATTTACAAAGGTAGACACAATTGAATAAAAAGAAGTGCACCATTACAATTTTTCAATTTATCGGTAATGGCGCAGGCCTGATTTGGAAGAGATTTTCTGTTGAGTTTCACATTTTTCAAAGGAATACTTAAAAGCAGCAGTTTTTGCAAGTCAGTGACTTTAACTTATAATTTTAAAATTATCATAACTTCATACGAATCCAAGTAACAAAATATAAGCACTAAAAAATGGATCACTCCTTTTGGCGGCCTAGGGCAAGAATCGTGGCATATATTGATTTGGTATGCAGCTCTGTTTTTTTTATTCATACAAAAATAATTTTGTACTGATAGTAGTATGAGTTTTTAATTTTGAATAAATGATGAATCATGTTATTATGAAAACTCAGTATTCGACATCTTGTATTTTTCTATAGGTACTGACTAGTTTGGGGTTAATCAGCACTATTTTATTGGTTGCCTTCTCAGTTTTTGCAACTGCAGCCATTATTAGTGGAAAACCGAATAAAGACGGCACGACAGAAATACCTGAGAAAGACTTACATAGTAAGAAACAGTTCTGCAAGTTGCAAAAAAATGCACACTACATATTTACCCGCCTGTGTTACATTGTCTTTGCGTGAAAAACCTTTGTAGTTCTATTTATATTCTCTTGACTAATTACAGATCTCCTATGGCTGTTTTGGTTGGGTGTAGCAATATTGGTGGTCATTGTTGCCATTAATGTCTGGGCGGTAGTCATGCTTCTTAAAGCTACCAAACCGGTACGCAGTCAAAAATTTAAGAGTATTGTTTCTTCTATAATCTATCAATTAAGTGCATTAATTTTCCTGTATTTTCTTTTCTTACACCAGGAAAGTGAACCTAATCAAGCACTGCAAAGAGCGAGAATCTGGAGAAATGTCAACATTGTGTTCCTTCTTTATAGTGTCTTATTTTATGGAGGTGGGCAGTCATTTTTCTCACTCGTATTAGAAATCCTCTTTCGTGGTGTCCTATTATACATTGTATGCAAGTTCATTGGAGAGTTACAAAGATTAAGTGGCTCTATCAATGCTTCAGCGTTCGAAAATATCAAAGTTTAAATATTAAAACCAAAATTTTATATATTATTCAACATTTATCATCACTACTTGCACTTTGTTAGCATCCGCGACAGAATTCGCACCAATGTCAAATGTAACTTTCTGCTTTACATTATTTGTACGTACAGCACTATTTGTTTTAGCTTTAGTCAACTTTCCTATACGTAATCAGGATGTTAACAGTTAACATAGTTTGTGCATACAATTCTCTGCTGATACTGATAAAAAAAATTCTGTCTGCTTCATGACTTTTACCAATTTGCATTTTTGCAACATGAAACAATTTAGGTACATTTACCTGGGTGAAGTACAAAGTTAACGTGCTTAAAGATTGTCTACTGCATCGTTTTTAGCGCTAAACCAACTACTACTATGCAGCAATTTTTCACTTTTGATGCGTTCCCAATTCTATTCTAGCTTCCATTTTGCTCTAAGTCTAGTCATTCTTGTGAAGCAAATCATCAATCTTAATGCTTTCTCACATTCGTAAATACATTGTATTTGCATGCATTCACCATTTTTGCTTGAAAATGGTAAAAAGGGCTCATTATCTAACCTTCAAAGGACACGCCCTGTCAAATAGCACAAACTGTTTATTTTTGCTCTCTCATGCTCCTATGCCACTGTCTCATGAAATAATTTACATGTTCTAATGTCTGCAATTTTGGCCCAGCAAGTCCCAAAAAACCGTAGTCAATATGGAATAAAATACACACGACACACTCTATTACAGGATTTTCTTCTTACTTTATTTTAGTTGGTCAGTAGCTTTTTCACAAATGAATTAAAATCAGTAAAAAGCTACAAAAGGTAGACATGATTAGAAGAAGCAGTATAAGGCAGAAATTTTATTTTTGAAAGCCACATTTCCTGTTTGAACTTTCATTTTAACCACTTTGTCGGCAATTTTTCCCTTATCTCAATTAATGAAGTTTTTAAGTCCTTTAGAAGTGTACTATTTTTGTCTACGATAAAGCTATGCCGTCAACAGGCTATTACTCATTCAAAAGTAATGAGAAAACAAGTGAAGTTACAGAAATGAACGTTGAGGCAACAACGACTAGAATGGAAACCTTTCCGTCCCGTTCCAGATCAAGGGTTATGACTTTTGTTGTTTTGGTAAGCGTATGCGTAGGCAGGATAATATCACCGTTAATTTCGTTATTGCAAGAAATTGCTGTTAATTTACCTCAAAACAAAGTATTCTTTTATACTAACAAATTTTTGGCAGTTTCTGTCCACTTTGGAAATATTCTTTACCATTTTGCTAGTGATTCTGAAAGCCATTAGCATTTCTGCACCAGACCTTCAAAAACAAAATGAAAACTTTATAAAGATATCAATGGGTGAGGATCAATAAATGACACAATATTTCTCTTTAGATACATACCACAGTATTGTAATTTTTCAATGTTTTGCTATTTTTTAAGCTTTACCATGGATCATTCTTGGGCTAGTGGTTATCTTTGTGTCTATCGATGTATGGGCAAGCATTTCGCTTCTGCAAGCTACTAAACTGGTAAAAAAAACTACGGTTATGACATATTCCAGAATCATGGTAAAAATCAATAATTAATTTGTTAACAAAAGTGCTTTTCATGTTTACACAGGAGACCCATCCAAGAACAGCTATGAGTAGAGCCATATTCTGCAGAAACATTATGTTTAGTCTCTTCATCCTCATCTGTTTTGGGTTTGTGGTCATCCAGTACTTCATCTGGGTTAGCTCTGAAGGCGTCTTGTTCTACATAGTACTCCTACTGGAAATCATGTACCTTTTCTTCCGAGGCTGGCTTCTTTATGTTGTTGCTAGGTTTATTGAAGAGCTTGAGCAAAAAATAGTTGTTACAGTGACCCCCGCAAGGTATTCAGAGAAACAATTTGATTGTCAGAGACCAGGACTGTTACCATCTCATCAATGTGCATGTGGTGAGAATAAGCAAGGTAACGAGTACGAAAATTGTTAATTTAATGGCAATTTTGTAATTTCTCAGTTACAATTTTCTGTACTTTGCTATGCATCAATGAAAGGTATTTATGGCCAGTGTATGTTCTTAATGTCAACCTACAATGTTCATACATTTACCTACATCTATGATGTAGAATAATCTTGTGCTATTTTGTTGATTTTTCGTGTCTGCTTGTATGTGTATGATAGTTTTCTGTGAAAAATATATTTTTATTATTTTTTTGTTGTAGCAAAGACTAATGACTTAATGAGCATAGATAAATTATATGCTACGACAATACCAATTGTAAAGTGAATCAGTCACATTTAGTCATGTTAGTGTTTTAAAATGTTTAAAGTCAATTGTCACTCTGAATGACTCATGGAAGGCTTTGTAAAATAAGACTGGTGCCTGAAATATTTATATTTTGTATAGTATGAACTAAATAAAAAGCAAACAGTGTAATTAATGATGAATATTATTGAATTTCCCAAATACTGTAGTTATTTCACTTACAGCTGTTAAACTTGAATTGGTTCATTTCCTTTGTGTTGACATTTATTACTTTTCAACCTTTTTCATTATCTTTTATTTATTTTCTCAGGAAAAATGCATGAGTAATGAGTAATGAAGTGTACTAGCTACTTTAAAAAGACACCGCGTATTTTAATATCAATGCAGTATAATTGAAGCTCAACTCAAGTGTTATCAAGTTTATTAAGATTTTTAGTATTTCTTGGTTAAAACTAAATCAAATAATATTTATATGCATACTGCCTAATAATACTACTACACTGCAACAAGTAAGTACTTGTAAGTGTGAGCAATGAGC
>JAHZMZ010005242.1:0-18972 GCA_027743805.1 Lepidocyrtoides sp. E14
CTTTTTTGTTTGAAACTTAAAATTATTGCATGCACTTTATTTTTTATAACGTTGCCACAATGCATTTTTCTGTACCAGTTGAAAGCAAGATAAGACAGAGACGCTGGTCAGGCTCTGAGAAAGGTCCTGGGAGCAAAAGTAAGTCGACAGCATGTAATTTTGAGTATAATTTTTCGATGCGTAACCTTTAAACGGACTTTTTTGACAACTTGGATTCATGACAACTCTTTTAGTAAAAACGAAAAGTATTATAAATTATGGATGTGCATGTTGCATGCTTTTTAGCACTGCATGTGATGTTTGCTGCGATGGTGAACATATTGTTTTGAAGATACTTAAAAATGTATTTTATTCACTAACTGAATGCTTCAGTTTATTGAGTAAATACGCACTTGGCACACACGGACTAAATTATTGTTTAGTGTATGTGGCATTCCTTAATTATGGTTTTTGGTTGAACCTTACAGGTGAGGCAGCAGTTAATGGTGAGGAGGAAGCTCATCCCAGTCAAGAGCCTGTAAGATTGACAAACGTATTAAAACACAGACCAAATCAACAAAATTTAATACAATTATTAACACTAAATAATGTCTTGGTGCAACTTATTCATTTGCAATTGTTTATCATGTATGTTAGGGTTCACCGGTTAAGGATATTTCTACGGAGGACTCATCATCAAAAGCGACTGAGAAGAAAAAGAAGAAGAAGGGGTTGAAAACTCCCTCCTTCCTTAAAAAGAAGAAAGAAAAGAAGAAGACGGATGAGTCATAAATTTTTTACCAATAATAATTAGGCTTTAGTTGAATGGTTAAGAAGTAACGGTGGTGTTGGTGGTGTCTCTAATGCTTTCATCATCTATATGTAAGCATCTCATCTATTTGTATTACTAGTTTGATTGAATGATTGATACGACTTAGAGGACCAGGATTGAATAAAATGACATTAAAACTGTGTACAGTAAATTCAGTGACTTGACATTCAGAACTTAAATTCAAGTGTGAAAAGGGAGAGAGAGAGTGAATGAACAAGGACGAACAGACGAAACTAGAAAACCTCTAATGTCCCTCACTCACTACTACAACAGCTTCTAAACTAAATGATCGCCCTTCAAAAAAAGAAACTAGTGAGTCAGTGACCGTGTGTTGACTCAACGTTAAAACGTTAATTTGAGTGAATGGACACTATATATTGATTATCGTATTAATGAATGCTTCCAAGTGTAATTTGCAAATGAACCTTTGTAATTATGACGCTACGAAAATGATTTCAGCAAGTAGTTAGTGGTGTTCTCTAGTAGCAGCAATATTAATTTTAAATAATTTTAGTAGACAATTTCCTAGTACGAATTTTGCAAGTGTGTAGCATTACTATCACATTATATGCAATATTATTGTTATGACCGTGCTACTTTAACATCGAAGTGCTGATTTGACTTTATAAAAGAACTGGTATGATATATGTGCTCTTTCTGAAAAGAGGTCAGCTATTTCAAAGGAAAAATCTACAATTTAATGTTTAGTAATAAAAGTAAGTACTACTAATAGTAACAAAATATTTCAACTTCGTTTAAAGAAAACTGACTGTAACTTAAATCTTTAATACTATGGACTTTAAGCCATATTTTATGCTTAAATAATGTAAAATTAAAGAAATGTTTGCATGACAGATACAGATACATTAATTTATAGTTATTGAATTGCAATACCATGTTCATATATCCAATGATTGACAGATTTATTCAGTTGGTGAGAAACACCACAAAAAGTTTTAAAAAATAGATGAGTTATAATTTCAGAGCAAGGTAGATTTAGCAGTAACACTGTAAAGTAGTTTGCTTTGTTTTTCTCTAGTAGAACACATTGTATTGTTAGCCGTTACTATCAAAGTATCAAAAGCCCTTTTATCATTATATTACAATTATTATATATTTGTGTCTATTCATCATATTATTATAATGTTTGCTATAAAGTGTGGTAAAATATAACTCATCTTGAGAGGACTTATCGATATTAAAGCCATACTAATTACTTTGTATAGGAAGATGTGGTTGATGGTTAAATCTTCTAAAGAGAAACATTTTCTGCTATATTAGTGTCTGTTGTCATTTTTTACTTGTGAAATCATTGAAAAATTTCCACTATTTATATTTATGTAACTTGAGTCGATGGTATAAATGGAGTGCTCTTTTTGTGTTTACTGTGCTCTTGTCACAGAAAGAGGTTCAACCACCGCTACACTGATTTATTGCTGTAACTATTATATATTAAAATACAAGATAATGACGCCTTTGCAGAAATTGCTGTTACTGTTGCTAAATTCGCCAAGCGATACTACCACTGTTACGAACAAAATATTGATAAAATTGAGGATGTGCAAACAACTAGTCTTCAGCAGCTGAGGTTTAATTTCATTGTTACTGCCACTACTGTTGTACACACCAGAACTACATTTTACATTTTTAAAAGTGGTCAACAATGTGATCCATATTACAACCGCAACAACATCATGAGACAAAACCAATTTGCAATTTTAATATACAACTAAGCTCAGATTATAATAAACAAAACTGCACAATTACACTTATTAGTATCACTTGTTACAAGAGAAAATTGGCTGCTACCAAGATTGTGCGCATCTTACATCTTAGGTAGTTTATATTATTATTGTCAATGTTGAACGTGTAAGTAATTGAACCTTTCATAATTTACATACATAAGTTGCATGTGATACAAATTGAGAAAAAAAACCATCGCTGTAGAACATACGTATATAACTTCTGCATAAGTATATCTCTATATGATATCTATCGAAATTCCAGCAAGCTAAATCCTGTTGTCGTTTGTCATACATAAAAACAAACATATTATTATTATACATTATTAATAATATTAAGTCGGGTTGCTCTAGTTTTACAACCAGGACAGCGGCAGTATATTTACAGCATGATCTGCGGGATCGTGCCTTGTTTCCTTTAAGTAATCGGTATGATTTGCTGCAACAAAATCATCAAAAAATCTATCAATGTTGTTAACTATGCATGTTTTGTTATAATATAATTGTGTAATACCTTTGTAGCTATTAGCTAACTATTATAAACTTATAAATACTGAGGCCTCACTTTGCAATTATGTATGATTATAGGATAATATATCTAAAAAAATTAATGCAAAAGAGTTAATGTGCTGCTGCTTTAAAGATGTTTACAGGACTATATTTTAGAAATTAGGGATTCTCAAAGAAATTTTTAAGAAAACACTGCCATATCCAACATCATGGATCTTCTGCTTACGGTATATATATAATCCTTAATAAATTGGATGGCCAATGCCATTTTCCTTTGAAATACCTATTCATACTACTCAATATTGGTTGAATTTTAAGACTTTTGGAAAACAGCTACTTATTATCATTTTCACTACCTATATTATTGCTGTTATTATTCTTATAGTAGCATCTATTTTATAATAACTGGTCATGTGTAAAAGGTACACAGCAACAGGAAGAGTATGATTACCATATAATTGAATACCCCCTTTCCATTCGACTCAACCTTTCCTTTTCCCAATATACTACAAGCAGATGTGTACAAGTGCGGCAGCAGCGGTTGATGGTTGATATTTAATAGTGACTTTAAGAATTACTTAACGGAACACTTTTAAAGTTGATTTCTTATTGCATCATCAGAACCGTCCTTAATCTACATACCGACATTTTTTATTGTCTTCAGTTACATCTGCTGTTGTGTATAAAAATATTGAGAAAGTGATCTGACATGAGTGAATAATACCTCTTTGTTTTCATAGTTGATACTAAAATAATTCGAAAACACACGCGTCCAAACTACACGCTCAAGTAAAATACAGATAAAGGCATTATATAGAAAGAGCTGAATGTATGAAAATGTTTCCAGCGCACACATACCAAACCGTGAACACCAATAATATTAGCATAACAAAGAGGTATGAAAATTTTGGAATGTTTTTCATAGGAGTTTCTTGTTGATTGATGTACGTGAATACGTGATTCATATTATATACTCTGTGTAGAGTGTAGCTGAGATTTTCACTCAATTTGATAGTTTGCTTAGTTAGATCATTTCCTATTTAAAAATACAGAATATAATTACAATGTTCGATTCAGACCACTGAAACCAGATAAATACTAAATAAATAATATAATAAAATTCAATAAGCGTTAAAATAACATGACATTTTTGCTTGAATGAGACGGTTAATCATACTTCTTCAACTAATTGACAGCGGCATAAACGATTGGTGCTTTAATCATTTACTAATATTATTACACTTGTTTGTATTGGTTTGGCTGACTTCGTACTATTGCGCTTGAAATCTAATAATACGTACGACTACTACTAATGTTAAAAATACTATTCTTGTAATACGCTTACTGTATTATTATTAAAAAAATATTATAAAATATTGCCTAGTAATGTAGCAACTAAACAGAACAGACTCAGTTACTTTACCAATAGAATATTCTCTCCTGGCTTGGGCTTGTTACTTTTAGCAACTAACTTTATCGTGTCCTGTACTGGAAATTATTAGTTATATTTTCCAAATCGCCAAAAAAATAATTGTTTCTTAAGTTTTAGAACTACCGCAAAATTCCTTCTAGAAACGTACATGGTACATAATTATACAGTGCAGATTTTATATTGTACGAATCTCACTTGTGGCTAAATCGCTAAGAAAACATTTTGAAACTGCCATAAAATAGTACTACTACTACTGGTAAACGGGAAGATTGCACACACACCTTCATATAGCTGCTAGTGCTAAGTGCTATTGAGTACGAAGAACTATTTGGGATGGGATTGGGACTAGCATCATGTTTTAACTGTAAGCTATAAAGACACAACAAAGCAAAATAAAATCCCTCGTCGATACAAACAAACATACAACAACATAATATTATGTCGTCGACGTAAACTTGAAAGACCATGAATAATGAAAGGGTTATGTTTTACGCACGTGACATTTTACATTTTTGTCTCTAATTACGTGAAATGTAGATTGGGCGATAATGATGAAAACCATGTATATGGTGAGACTCCATGAAGTATGAAGACTTACTGACAATTGAAAAAATAATAACAAATAAAAGAATATACTACGTGCCAACCGATATAATAACAATCAGTCCGTCTCACTGCCTCAACAAAGCAAAGTTCACACTTAATTAACATAAAGTTAATAGAAACAGTAACACTCAAGATACAGGTTCACACTGGTATATTTACCTACATTACAAAAGGTGTCATCATGATTATTCATCCATCAATGATCGACACCTCAAAGAATCCTAAAGCATACTTACAGTTACAGTTACATCACACAAGAGAATCTAAAGATCAGGGAAATTTTTGCATTTGATTTGAACTTGAAATCAATGTCTTTCATAAGGGATGATGAAGTTACTATGCTATGCATAATATATATGCATCAAGGGAAACGAGGATTTGTTTGAAAGAATGACTTTAAACTTGAGTGCTTATGAGTGAATTAAGTTTTTAAACCCATTTAGCTGTACATTTTGGAAAAAAAAAATTGTGATACCATACAACAGGAAGCTTTGCAGTTATACTTAAGTATAAAAATATTTGCAGTAATCAGCATTATTGTTATTACTGTCTATGTATGTTCCTTAAATTCTTGTTTCTGTTCCTCCAATTATCAATAACTTTAGCAGTCAGTTAGATCAACATTCATCCTTGGTATATGAACATAGCATACGTACATATATTCTCAACTACTGAATAAATATACAAATATTTGCTCGTTTTCCCGGTATGTTGATGAAACTAATAAGTCTACAAACATGCACTCATTTTGATTCAAGTTAAGTACGTATCCCCTCCCCACCACTCACTTTGCAAGACAAACATCGAGATAATAATATTATGTGTAGCAGCAAAATTTCAACTCGTCAAAAAAACCATCAGTGCTCTGAAAGGATTTGGACATGTTTTCATGTCTAATAAAAGAAAATTGACGCACATGATCATGTACGTATTTGAAAATTACAAAGTAGTTTAATTGTTACTGTAATTATAGTAGTAAGTACCAATTAAGCATGAAAAGTGCATCATGACGACGAAAGTATCTTTACGAGATAAAAAAAATTCCATGGTATGGAAACATCTTGTCTCCTGTTGCTTAAAAGCATGACTGCAGTAAGAAAAGTTGAAGAGATTGGTAAATTATGTAAAAACGCATGTGGCATTAAACCTGACACCTGACTGCTGAATGCTCTTGTAAAAAAACGGAAGAACTGCTATGATGACGAATGACTAAATACAAATATTATGTAATAATTTAATATGTTCTTAGCTATTTATTTTGTGTAAATGACCTAATGAACTGTAAAAAAATGTTAAAGTTGGATGGGATGCTGTGTTAAAGCTTGATAATGTAAGCTGCGCTGCTTAAATGAGTTATTTGAATGATATGAAATAATTGTATGTATCCGCATATTATTATTCTCGTATAACTATAACTCAATAACTTTCTTGAAAACAATAGCTGAAAATTATGCCTCTCTAGGAATTAAGTTGATACTGTATTGTTCCCAGAAAGCAATTATATAAGTTATATATATAGCATAACATATTGTATGGTCATGAAATAGTAAATAAATTAAAATGCTATGACTGCCTTCATTAGTCTTAATATTTATCAGTGAATAAATTTTATTATTGAAAAACAAATTACTTCTTGATAATAAATATTATAAAATAAAATAGAAGCTAAGAAGAAATACATAGGTGCAGGTATATATTACCATTTTCAGTTTATTGGGGCTGATAGTTTGAAATGAATCTAAATTTGTATTAAAATATTTTGGACATCTGAAGAGAAAATCCTTTATTTAGTAGATAAATTTTAGCAGCAGGTGTAATGGAATATTTTAAAGTACTTGCTGGATTATTTTTTATTGTTGAACAATTAATTGTTGTTTACACTCGCCTGTTTATCAAATTTTTTGAAAAAATGCCCATTCTAATTTTAAGATATATTATATCATGTTACCACACCTTCCCAAGTTTTGTAGATTGACATGTACAAAAGAATTATTAGTATATATGGATTTTACTTTAATTTTAATCTTTCCTGTTCATAGCTTTCTTTTCGTTTGTATCATGTTACGGTCATAATGTATGTAAATTCTATGGTTTATTATTTGGACTTACAACTCAGCAATATGTGTAAGCATAAAAGAGTCACTGGAGCTAGTTAATCATGATGATTTTGACTGAGAAAAGTTGACGTCTTCTTTAAAACAAATTGTAAAAAAAATCAGCTCCATTCTCCCTTCCCGGGAAGGTACCACTTTATGGTTGTGCATTTTTTTACAATTTTAAATAAAATCGAGTTGATTAGATCCCTTAATTGTTACTCAGAAGCTAGTTTTTTGTTACTGGAAAGATTTCATGGTGTCGCAAGGCACGTTAAAACGATAAAGTGATTATTATTTTGTTATTTATTCAGCAAGTTCCTATAAAGTAGGGCTTAAAAATTAATCAGTATCTATACTTGTATATTTTGCGATGATTAGAAAATTATGATTTTGAGAATTTGTGGAATTACATAGCCTTACCCACAGTTGTCCCAAGGTTCATCGTTAACCCAAGAATTGCTAAAATTTCATGTATTTTTCTTTCAAAATCATATGTATTTATTGAATTGTAGAAGTTGTAATTTTCTTTCACGTTTTCACAAGATGTATTTTACCTTTTAGAATCCCTTGGTTTGCTGGTAAGGGTTATTTATGGAAAGATTCAAATGTACTTCTCACTTTTGCTACTGTTTATTATCGGTATGACAAATAAAAAAAACCGTGTTGAAAGTCGGAGCCAGTCCAATAAATAATTGAATTAGTGGTTCTTTATTACGACGACATTTTTATCCCCAATAATATGTATGTTTAATTGACCATAAAATCAATTCAATATTGTAATACATAACTATTATTACATTAATTATGTTCAGGAATTAAATGAATTGTTATTTCTTTATCTGCATGTGAACATTATGATTTTGTCAATAAATTTATTGCAATAAAATAGTACGTGAAATACCAAAACATTGTTTTCTTTTACTGAAGCTTTACAATTCAAGTGTCATTACATGACCATGGATGTTGAGATTTACTTCAGATGTTATTTACTTTGAATGAGTAATTTATTTTCCGCTTTTAAAAACTGAACAACTGCAACAAGTTTCTGGATTATTATGGCATAATATTATGATGCAGTAGATAATTTGTATTGTTGATATTGATATTATATGCTTCTCCTCTGTATTATGTTGATGAATTAAATCGTGATCATGCGCTTCAGTTTTCAGTTTGGTGCAATCAATAAACAGTAAAAATGAACTCGAATAAAAAAGTCAAGTTTAACATATTCCACAAATACAACATTTATTTATTGATTAATTTCATTCAATGGGGCTGGCAACCATCATTTTTCCTTTTTAACTTATTATTCCAGGAGATCGTTTATTGTGACAATATGTATGAATTACACACATTTTATTTCCCCTCTTCACAAACCAGTTATATTTAACAATATAATATGCAGTATCATGTAATAATTCGTATATTTAACAAATATAGACAAATATGTAATTAGCAGCTCTACAATATCAATCACATTTTTGATAAATAATAATAATTCTATGCACTTGTACAAATACTTAACTCACTCAATTTTTCTAAGCTACCCACCTTCTTTCGACATAATGCGTTCATAGCAAAGACATAGCTGTGTAAATCCCTGCACAGTATATATTCTTCACATGTTCCATAGGTGTCATCATCTACATTCCAATAAGCATTCCTCCAGAATTTTTTCCAATAATGAAAATGAGTGTGATAGCAAATGTGATGGAAAATCTGGGTTTCTTTTAACATTTAAAGAAACTTTGGTTTTGGCCCTCACATTCAATTTATTGTATCTTGCATCCTACACATCCTTAATAATATATAAAACAAATGAAAAGGTAAGAAACATTTAAAATGTAACGACATTTCATATTAGCTAAAGGTGACAGATCATAAAATGTACTTATGAACTACCTATGCAGATATTATACAATCGGAGTTGCAACCACTTGTCACTTGTGTACATGTATTTGCTCAAAATATTATACGGTAGCTGACGAATTCTACTAATTCGTTGAAATACATCTTTACAACAATAAATATACATATATATATTCACTTCATAAATAAACTTAATCTCATAAGCAAATTTCACTCGATTATAATAATTTATGAAGCTGACAGTCATTTTAAAATTTAAACAAGTTGTCAAAAATAACTATTCTCAACCCAACATTACTTACGTAAGTCACAACAACAATAATACTTTTAAATTTTCAGGACGAGATTTTAGACAAAAGATACACGTGTTTCGTATATTTTTATAGCACGCGTGACCTAACTGTCTCCAAGAAGATGTTGACTCAGCTATTTAAAAATTATGCTCTTTTTAGTCTATTCCACTTACACCTAACACAACTTAAACCGTTTACAATGATTTTAGTATCTTGTTGTTTAGAGAGTGGTAATGCAGAAATATTGATATTCATGTATGTAAAATGTACACAGGTATGTATATTATTAAACATCCACGGCAAGCAAGCCCAGCTTTTTTTTAGCTTGGTTTGGCCAAAGGAAAGGTACTAAAGTGGGGCAATATCGAACACCGTGTTTATTGTATTCTTCTTATTAAGAAGACTTCTGCATGACTTGACAATAACAGGTGCATTACATCAAAAAATGCAATTAGCAGCACACAAACATCAAGAATTCTGAATTTAAAATACTAACCTAAACCATGATGAATTGAATAGTTAGTATTGACAGATAAGTTATTATGGTATATTATGTATAATATGAAATTCTCTTATCTTAACCACCATCGAAGTATTATATGTGGAAGGAAAAATTTCCTTTGAAAGAGGAGTTCAAAGTCTTGGCAGCGGTCTCCAGAGAGACAGAGGGAGTCAATCATAAGCCGACAAATAGAACCATCAATATCTGTCGTGTGATGCTTTATAATAAGTGGAAACTACATAGTACTACATTATTCATTATTTCTATTAGTATGTTATTGTTAGTTCTATTACCACCAAAAATGAATACTTTTTTAAAGAAAATTATTAGTTACGCCATAATATAAAATAGGTAAATTGTATAATATTCGTCTTAAACTAGCAAAGTGGAACGATATGATTAGTGCTTTGTTGCTGCCGATCAAGAGTGTACAACAATGACTTATTTAATAATTTCTAACTAATGTGGTGTTTTTATCGTTTTAAATCTAATTTCAGTTATCACTGAAGACAATTAAAGCAAGGAATATGGTTAGGTAATCAATCTTTCACTTCAACTCCATTTCCATGTGTGTAACTATTACTAATAAGTCAAGTCTTGCATTGTATTTTTTTGTAATAAGCTTGTTGGAATAGTACACCAACCTAACCTTATTAGAACAGCCTTTCAGGTAGATGGTTTCAAATGGATGCTGATATATTATTGGGCAATCGGGGCAAAAATATAAGTATGCATTTGTAGGTAACAAAAAACACTTGGTGAGTTTGCAGGCAATTATAGCTGCCAATTTCATGGGGATGAGCACAAGGTAAGATTCCTGTCATTTGTCAAGCTCCGTCACAGTAACTGCATCAATTTTAAAGGTTGCTGAGAAAAACATGCATGCGATCGATAAGTGTGCTTGTTGAAGTGATATATTGCATGAGCATGGGCTCAAAAAATCGCCGCACCTGATAGATTCAAAACTTATTTCAGTCTAATTGAATGCAAAAATGAGAGATAATGTGTATATAGTGACGACGTCTTGACAAACAATAAAAGAAGACTCAAGTGACAACAAAAGCTTCAACCTTAATCAATGCATAATTGCATTTAGACTGTAAAACGGCTCGTCGCTTTAGTCGCACTAACTCACTGACTTAAGACCACAAAATCAGCGATTTGTGTTGCGTAGTTTTTACTTGAACATTTAATTTCACAAGGAAATGAGTAGTTGTTGTAGACCAGCGCCGTGTGTATCTGTCCGGGAAACAAAGATAGGGGAACAAGCAAGAGATCATTTCTGAGACACTAGTAACTTTATATGAGATCGAGAGGATACAAAAAACACAATACAAAATTTGTAATATATATATATATACAATATTTACAATATATCATTATAATGGTAAATTTTAACTTCCCTTAATTAATCCTGCTTATTCAAGGTTGACGCCATTGATTCTACGGACAAAGTCGCTACAAATATTTCTTATAATCCTTTTTTTTAATTCTAAATTTGTACAGAGTAATTTTCACGTTACAGTCAAAATAACAACGATCATGGACAAAAATATATAATATTGTACAGCTTTCTGGTAGAAACAAATGATTTGCACCACTAACTTTGTAGAGAAATAGCTGAATAATTATGGTTTGCGTAGCGGCTTGTGTAAAAGAAAGACAATAAAATACAAATCGGTAACTTTTTAACAAATGACAAATCGCTATATAATCATCATCATGGCGATTGGATGAAGAAATAATAATGACATTAATCACACAATCTAATTGTTAATACTTTCAATAGTATAGCCATTAAAATGATCAATACTAGTTTTTAAATCGTTAGCTATAAATGGAAACTTTAAAAGATATTTATAACGATTTTTCATTTTTATGATGACCAAATCAATCGACCTTATAAATGTTTTCTTACAAGTTACACTAACTCTGGTGGGAATATGTTATAGTTATGGTATAGCTTTGATAATTTATAATATAATTTTTTCTAAAGTTTCTTGTAAATGTCCCGACGAAATTAGAATATGTATTGTTCCGGAGCTCCTTGGTTTCCAATTTGCAAACAAAAGTCGACTAAAATTGATGAGTTTGCTTTGAAATAATTTGATTTAGTTTGTTAAGTCTTGACAGACGGAAGAGTAGCTTGTGGATTCAATGTGTTGGTTCCTTGGAGTTACTACCATGGCTGTTGCAACTGTCGATGACATGGACTGAAAGATATAAAAGAAATACAAATTTTTTAAACTATTTGTTTCGAATTAACTGAACAAAATGCAGAAAAAAGTATCAAATGCGCGAACATTAAAATTTAAATGATTTAGCTTCATAGTATTTGGGTAGCTTTTATTTTGTTCGTGTACGTTTTACAACTACAAAGAAAATCAAAACAAAGGAAAATTCATAGTATCTTATCAGTATCAATGAAAATATTATAGCAAGAGGCAAACCTGCAATCAAAACAAACGCAAGTATTTACCTGCTAATTACAGATGGATCAGAAGATTTAAAAAATATGCCGGCATGCAAATTCTGTGCAATTTCAGACTTGGCGACATGCACATTTATGAATCACTTTAAACTTTTCATTATGCTGCCATTTCATATACAACAAACTATTGAGCAAGCTGTTATTCTACATTTCTCTACTTAACCATGGTAGCTACAGTGAATAATAAAACAGTGAGAACATTATAAACATAAACAATAATAAAAACCATTGGTAAAACAGCAAACTTTCGCATAATAATAACAATAATAAATGTACATTATCCGTTCACAAACGCAACGGAAATATGAGGGGAACGTGCAAACGACATGACATGACAATGTTGAACAACACGAAAGCAAGTACAAAGTGGACAAATGGAGTAGCAAGGAAAGATTGAAACACAAACCCTTTGGAATGCTGATATATCCCTTCCAGCTTTAATTTAATGGAAGACATCACTTCTGCAACAAACAAAGTATGCATTATGCACTACACAGCAGGGTATACTGATTTCATACATTTCCCATTTTTTCAATAAATGACTTAAAAATAGTATTGTCCGTTTTTTGTTACTAGACAGCATTAATATTACGGACTTTTTAAAAAGCCAGCAGAATTTGTTCAGATATTGCTCCACTACTTCCTCAAGCAATTTACGACATTAAAACCAAAACCTTGAAAGTAGTGAAGAAATGTGCTGTTAATAATTTTAGTTTTAGATAAAGGAAAAGGGAAAAATGCAAAATTTTCAACTTTTTAGATAGTGATTGCCTCATCATCATCATCATATTTACGCAATGGATTACACCTTGCAAAATCAACCAGTAATGCCTGTAACAAAGCCAAAGCATTTACTTTATGCTTGTTTATAAGCATATCATAGCATATTATGCATTGCAGTGCTCAAAACTTTTTTTGCCCAATCCATTACTACCATTTTAATAATGATTAGCAGTAGCAGTAGCCATATAATTCTGATTGCATAAATATCTTAAACTACTAATTTATCTGTCATTCTAATCGCTATATTGCGTTAACTTTTATTTCGGGTGCAAACTTTTGTTTTTAAAGTGATGAAGTACCTGGATAACCTGCTTTCCCTAGACCTGATTGAAGTATACTGCTACTGTTCCTGGTATCCTTGAATTTTTGGCCTTGTTTCAAGTCAGTGAGACTGGATGATAGTTTGAGATTCCACACTTCTAATCAACAATTATCTCTTCCAACACGCCATCTTTATTCCCTTTTCCCTTTGAATAAAAAGTTAACCGGTAAGATTGTTTACGTTAAAAAACATACCTTACTCAAATATTGTTATCATTGACATCATTAATATGACTGTTGAAGCGCTTTTGGGAGCTTTCATTCGGGACAAAAAGTAAGAGCTGCAACTGTTTTTTCATAAATCAAGAATGAGCAGCAAGAACATATGTCCAGCTTCATGATCTATAGTATTTTTTAACAAAAATCGCTAAAATATGAAGCATAGAATCGAAAGGTTATAGGTTCTGTAATTTACATTTTGAATTTTTGCACACTGTGTCATGCTACAAAGCAGTAGAGTAATTTCGACCGTCTCAGATTACCCATAATTGATAGCCATGACAGACTGTTTATATTGTCATACAAGCATGAGTGAAAACCTAGTTCTTGCTACTAGTCGAAACATAAAAGTTCTGCAAATTACGCAGCAATTGTAAATGTGTTATCAAATGTCACAGCGACGAGATTGTATGAGGGACTTTGACGTACTGACCAACGCACCTATTCACTTCTCGATAATTTACCTACCGGAATGTCTGGTTAGGAAAACTGTGCCAACACTCCACTAACTACCTAAAGTACCAACCTGAATATTTGCGCTTATCTGAACTGAACTAATCAATCATTACTATCACTATTTTCAAATCAAAATACTTTCTACCTCACGGCTAATTCGAATTCATTACCGTTGCAACGATTATATGCACATGGGATTAAAAATGTAATTTGGAAAACAAATCGGCACTAAGCGAAGTGTTTAATAATATTTTGCATGTGTAGAAGATTGACGTCTCAAAAACCTGTTACGTTTGCTCTGTATGCATCCAAGCTATGATGATAAAAACAGTTTACATTTACACCAATATTTAAAAGACTAACTGGTACGGCAGGTTTCGTGCTCATAGACGACGGGTATATAGGGACTTTGCTGGCAAACTAAAACTTGCCTTTCACTCGCAACTTAATAGGATCTGAATTTTGAGACGGGTTGCATGATTTACCTTTTTTAAATAGTTTAAATATAATTAAACCATGAAAGAAAGGAATGTAAGCATTTAATCGGAAGTTGACTGATTCCTTCTAGCAAATATGTACAGCTATCCTATGCTATAAACAACAAAAATGAAATGCTTTCATCAACGGGAGACGTGCTTCAGTTTTGTTTTATTGCACAAGAACGAAAAGAGAAATTTACTCTGAACATGAGATATGTTACGTGCGACTGCTACTGAACGTCGTTAGAAGCGTAAAATTTAATCGTTTGATCTTTCAAACAGGCGTTTTTTCGTTGATGGAAATAATGGAAAAGTACGAGCGGAAGAAGCACACAAGGATGCAAGTAGAATAGTATATCATTCTATCTAGACAAGTATTCGCATGCGTCATTCACTTCCCTCTCCTTTCACTCCTTTCCCGTTTGTATCCAAAAACGTTCAATGGTCTTTAAATATCTAAACTGTTAAATTTTTGTGGTATAAAACAGTAGAAAATCTAACTAACGATGATGGAATAAAGAAACAGAGCCAGAATCGTCGTACATCTTTTGGGTTGCAAGTGGAGAGATTCTCATAAAGTGAGTGTTAAGTTTGCAATTTGCATGCATAAGAAGGATGGTGTCTTTAGTAAAAGGAACTAACTTCGTAACTTAAGTTACGTAGATACATGCATCACGCATTTTGCTGAATATCGCAAATCACAATGGTATGTTTATTTACTCACATTATCCTACCTACAAGGAAATGTTTTATGTTCAAACACCGGGCCTTGGATGAAAAATACAGTGCGTAGTAGATTGAGTCGGTTTGGATTCCAAATGCGTATTACACGGGATCCCAGCGAAGGTCAAAGGAAAACACTTGGAACGGGCGGGTGCGCTCCGTGGCAGTCTCTTTTAAGAGAAGAACATTATTGCGCATGCTGATGGGCCAAACCATCTATTATTAATGGTTATCAGTGATGACCTCCAAACAAAATCATTATTATGATGATGGCATCTTACCAACATTTCTCCTATGCCATACGATTCTACATTATTCGTAAAATTGCTTGACTTATCTTGCCCTCTGCATGCGTTGTTTATGCGTTGTAAGAATAGCACATAATAAAATAACAGTGCATCAAAGCGGAAATGGTGATGGTAGCAAACGGTCATAACAATAATCACGTTCAATGTCACTATTAGGTTCGCACGCGCAAATTTAAATTGCTATCCTTGGACCTTCTCTGGCATTTTGAGGGTGAGTCATCTACCGGTCAAACCCGATTCTTTTGTCATCATCAAACTTATAAATAGCCAAATGTTATTTTTAAAATCGATGTTCAGGTATTTTATGTGAAAAAATCAACTATCGAAAATAATCACAAAAGTTGATATCACTGACAGATGACGCGTAGTATGTATCTATCTACTTTCACCATCAGGGCTCAGTTGGTTATCAAAATCATAAATTTTAATGATCCACTTAAGTTTTAAGCAATGTTTGGATACGCAATGCGCAAAATATACAGCAGGCAGTGAAACAGTGATCGGATACTCATGTGCATGAAAGAGTAAAACCAAGTACTGATTTCTAGTGTTGGAACTATTGAAAAAATTAAAATTCTGAATGCATACATAAATACATCAGGCTCATACTTCTTATAATCCTTGAAACATCAATATGGTCGTGTATTATCAATTTTCATCAACAAAGTGGTTTCTTTGGGATCGACTAAGCTTTAATCAAAACTTTTATTGTTACTGAATTGGTACATGCATTTTTCCCATTTTGAAACGAAAAGAAAATGAGATGAGAATGGAACGAAGAATGAGGCTAACAACGGAACACATTTTTATTTTCACTACTTTCTACCGTATTGGTACTGGTTTATGGTTTTATGAGCACTTCAATATTACTATTAAATAGTTATGCGGAAGGGGAAAATGTAAATATTGTTGGGGAAAGTGGAAAACAAATATTAGGTATACAAAAATAATATTAGCTTATTGACTAGCACTAGTAGTAATATCATTGCTTCTTCAGTAAACTCGACTTTTCTTGAAATATGAGCAGCAGAACTGCATTGAGCTTCTTTTTCCCTGTTTCGGTTCCGCCTTTGTCTATTCAATCATCTATATGTAGTACCCACAATTCTCATTGACCGTCGGAATCCATAATTCAATTTACTTACATACATATTGGATTTTCCAGTTAATCATCCATATTTTCAGCATGTGTAGGTACAGACAGTGCACACAAAAGCATATAAAATAAATAAATAAATGCATTCACGTTCAGGTAGATGGTAGGTGCAGCCGAGTAGAATAAAAGTTAGTATCGTCACAGAAGGTGGAACACCACATCTTATTAAAGTATGTATACTACAAAAAACTAGGTAGGATATTGAAACTGTTGAAATGTTTTGTCAATGTGGAGTTCTTGGTTATTGTCTGACTTGCACCATATCAGTTCATAATATTGTCTTTTCTCACTGATCAATGCTTGCCCCTTCTGTGCTCTAACTACATACGTAACAAAAGTATAAATCCCATAAATGAAAGGAGGAAAGACTGTATCATCATATTCATCATCAAGGATTGTAGTATAACGTGACATGATGAAGAAAACTTACCAAGTTCTTTATAGTTGCTTTGTATCATTTCTGCAATCATGTATGGGTAGCCAACGACGAAAAGACTTCTTACTCAAATAATATTCTCATTTTCTTTTGTGATTTCCGTTATCAATTTTATCGTTTCTTCTAACCATTCAAGATTATTATTACCTCTGCAGTCATCTATTCCAAAATCCAATGTTCCGAAAATTTATTGGTTTGGTAAACCTGTTCAATTTCCAACCAATATATTTGCTTGCATGCTTCCTCTCACATTTTCCCTAGGTCTTTCTATAGTATACTATTTTATAGCAGCTTATCTAACCAACACATGGTTTTAGAGTGTACGTTAATGAGCATCATCAAGCATCTTTTTTACCTCACTAGCATTTATCTCCCTTGGCCTTGCTAAAATATGCATTCAGACAGTCAAATTAACTAATATATGTTTCCTTTACACCATTTTTATGATCTTCTCGAAAACATCATGCATAACTGTTTGCATAATTCAACTTTTTATGGGATTTGAAAATTTGAGCAAACTGTCTTATCTATTTATGCACGTAATATGTATATCCATAAGTACTCATGTGTACACAATGATAATTAATTATTTACTGCCTCAAGATGGGAATGACCACTAAATGCGTGATAAAAGCCTAACCCCAATCTTGTTGGTGAGAGGTTTCTAGCTCAAGTTGTTTGCATTCATATTTTAACCATGTGGTTAGAATGCGGTTGTCAAAGTTTATCCTACTTGCATAATAATAATAATACGTTGGTATGGGTAGGGCAAGCATGTGTGAAGCAATTTACCACGCTTTTTAATGTGATTTTTATTGTTTTTTTTTCGGTTAGGTTTGGATTTTGGGAGCTTTAATATTACAAACATATTTATGTATTTAGTTTTGTCGTGTACTGCATATTGGTATGGTAACAAAGTGGAATGGATTTTGTACAATACATGTGTTTAAGATGTACCAAGAGAGGGTTTCAATAGACACAAGTCAATTAAGAATGAGGTTTGAAATGAAAATAAAAAATACCGTCACAAATTCTTATAACTATGGTATAGTTTGAATGTAGTACGCTTACCTGAGTAAATCTGGCTAACCTCGGACGAAAACCACCTGTACGATATGGAGGTCTGCGGATTCGTCGGTTGCAACAAACGCAAATAACCCGAGCGAAGGCCCTGAAAATAAATAGAGAAAAGCGCTTTTTAAGTACAAACAATTCAACGAATAAATCAATATTGACAATGGAAATTAAACTGGTTCTGGTAGTGAATACACACACGCTGGTAGCGAAAGCAAAAGCGCATCTTTAATCAATATGGTTTTTGGGGTGAAAGGAGAACAAGGAGATTCGCCTTTGTGTGAAAATAACAACATGACAAGTAACTCGCGTCAGGGTAGAGTGTCATACATAACAGCATAATTTCTGTCCCATGTATGCATAGATTGAAAAAATATGCTTATGCCTGTTATTGCAAAGGTTACCTTTTACAAAGGTCAACCGCCAATATCATTGCCATTATAAGATTATTACCCATATTGTGACCGTTTTATCTTAGTGACGATTATTAACGACATTAAAAACCAGCAAGTCGGGTTGTTCACCATGATGTTATTATCTTTATTATTGTCGGTTGTGCTGTTTGGCGATTTGCACGTTCACTCACTTAAAAAGATCACTAAACTGGTCCTTTGATACTTTTGTAATTAAAATTTTAAGCAACACAGACACCAACTGCTATCAAG
>JAHZMZ010005243.1:0-10725 GCA_027743805.1 Lepidocyrtoides sp. E14
GTTTGAATGATATTATTGTGATTTTTGAAACCGTAAATTAAATTGTATATCAATTTTAGCAGTTCCTCTAATTCATTATTTGATCTATGCATTTGTCGCGGGAAGTTATATCAATGCGGGAGTTTAAATTGTTAATCGGAGGAGGAGGGTTGTGGAATTATACCAAAATATAATTAAGAATTCAATGCCTACAATCTGATGAACCTATTTAATTGAATGTTTAAAAATTGATTGATTAAAAGTGTTGAATTGATATTGTAAAATTGTTAAAGTGTTAGTTTACCGAGTTCGCGGAAACAAAAGATTGCTCCAATTCTGTTGCTGAGTCTGCTGTCCCTTTCGTTGGTCGTGCTGTCAGTGATGATGACGCTTCCTGAATCGGGACATTGTCATCAAACAAGAGAAGAATGAGGATTCCAGTAGCAAAAAGAACACCTCCTCTTAACTTCACACCTGACTTGGCTACACACAGTAAATTGGTAATGGTAATAACGCAGCAATTACTACCATATGACCATAAGAACTTAAATGATTGTTAATTTTAAAAAGTGTGATTAGCCACGTCAATGTTTATTTACGCACATATGAAGAAGCCGGCAACTATTCCAGCCAACGTGAAGTTGTAATGAGAGGTGATCAGCACAGTTCGAAAAGCGCCACAGTACTGTAAACCACACATCCATAAAAGAATAAAAAATGTGGAAATGCCTGCATGTCGAAAAATCCTAAGCCAGTCTCGTCTGGAAATTGCATTCTTGCTCCAATTGGAAAAAGGTTTTTGCACAACTATGAAAGTAATACCGGATCTGGGAAATAAAAAAAACAACCAATAATTGGATTTTGTTGATTGAAATGGTTATATAAATGTCCAACTTTAATTTGAGTTTACAGAATCTGAATAACGGCGAGTGTCTGAATTGGGGTGCTCCAGGTTCCAAATAGAACCCCGGTGGGAGGAGATCGATGGACAAACAAAACGCTTCCATGATTGCCTTGTAGAAAGTCATACAGAAGGAAACAAGACAATGCTGACAGTGTTTTACATCCTGCAAGAAGACTGAAAAACCACGGTGTTTTTGATTTGTCAAACAAACGAGGTCTAGTGAATTTCGGCATTATTTCCAATTCAGCAACATTTGGACTTTCCAGTACTGATAAATTTAGCATTATTAATACATGTTTCTGAGGTACATATAGAACTTTGACTACTCAGTGAAGATACATGGAAAGGACAATTTTGTACATCGTTTCACTCTAGTGATGGGTCTCGGCAGATTTACAAGGGTCCCTTATTAGTAACGCGAGCAGTTTGCTCTTTTCAAAAACGTTATTTGCAAACTACGAATCGCACCTGAATAGGCAAGTTGGCAAGCAAAAGTAAACACTCAAATCTTTTGTTGTTTTCTTCGTCCTTGATAAATGCATTTGTTGAAATGTAGATTTTGACAGAGTACATAAAATGCTAATGTTTGTATACAGGATTTTTCGCCACTTCTGAATCTGAAATCATATGGTTCATTATTCGCGGTGTGATGAAGCAGGTGTACCTCTTTGAAAGATCAGAACCTTTTTGCGGGAGAGTTGCATCAGCTGCCATGATGTTTTCATACTTCAGCTGACTGACCAAACTTTTCCTTGTACTGTTTTTAAAGCTCTCAGCCTGCTGCCTGTCAAGAGCTGAGGAAGAAGGTGTCAGATAACCATACATGAAAAATGCAGGATTTGTGGTGATGATGGTAGAAGAAACCACGAGGCAAATACACACAAAACTTGATAAAAATATTATGTGTGGTGATGATGCTTGGTGCCTGCCTACTAACAGTTTGGAGACCTCATCATCAAACCGCGATCCGAGAGCAGCGACATACACCACCACGGCTACTATCATCATTTGCAAGGACCTATAGATTAAGTAGGTACAATGAATTATACCAAGCAGTGTAGTTTAGAAGAGCCAAGCATTCCTAGCAACAAGGTGTATTAGCAACATGCACAACAACAGCATTTGCAGCCCCAGCGCAGCGACTCTCTTCGGTAAGTTCTTACATCTCATCATCAACAGCAGAGAAACCAAAAGGGGTTTTCTCCTCAGCACCAAAGTCGTGGTTTTCGCTCTTCTTGTTCATGTTGCTTTGGCTCCTTCTTTCTACAATGTACAAACTCTGCTGGTTTCATGCAGCAGTGCTCTTGAAATTGGCAGATCTGCAGGAAGGAAAGGAGCTAGAGCTCTTCTATCTCTAGAGTTTAGAGTTTACTTTTTTGTAATATAATATACAACCCCTAATATAATAATAATAGTAGTAAAATAATAGTGGTAGCTAAATTCTAAAGAGACGTCATTTTTAAGTTGTACTATTATTTCTATGGTTGTATGTACGTTGTCCATTTTTCTCGTAATCTAAATTTTAATCATACCAGCAAACAGCTCTACTACTCCATGAAAGTTATCTGTTTTGTAACTAGTCTTTAGAACTTTATTGTTTACGTAGCAGTTAAGAAAAAGGAATTTTTAAGGCTTTTGTAGGTTGCTCGTTCTCTATTACGTTTCATTTCTGCTATATAGTTAGCAGAAGCAAAGAGAAATTAAAAATAACCCTACATTGTCTTTCTTATCGTCACAACAACACAAATCGTCTCTTTCCCTTTCTCTCTCTCTCTCTCTGATTGCCGATATTACTAGACACGCTGACAAACGACGACGAAGGAAGACGTAGTAATTGATTGAACTTATTAATATTTAGAACGAAAGAAGACAACGCATTATTTCAATTAGTATCGACCATTGCCATTACTGGGGATCTTCCAAAAACCTACTTAAAATTACCTACAATCATCAAAATAATGGACATAATGGACTATGTACCATACACAGGATTCATGCAAAATGACGAGGAGACCATCGCAATAATGACTAAGGCGGCAACAATCGTTCCCAAAGCTTGTGATATTCTGGGGATTTCTCTTAGGTGAGTAAATTTGAACTAATATTCCAAGATTTTTCCAATTGCCAATCGTTTTTTATGTAATGTCATTCTCTATAAAAGTTAAGATGTTAAGACTGCATACTAGCTGTTGCTGTTACAAATATTTAAAGTGCAAGGGTGTAAGTTAGTTTTCTCCTGTAAGTTTATCATTGTCTTTTTCATTCATTGGTAATTTTCTTATTTTCCATAGAACAAATTGGTCATGTATCATTATTGAAAGATGCGTTGATAGATACTAAAGTGATCTCTCTTCTGGACATCAGTTTACTCACAACCTAGTCACACTGATAAATAAATGTGAGGACCACGTATAGGCAGTCTTATCACTATCTTTGTGTGTATTTACAAGCTCATATTTTTCAAATATCGTTATTTTTCGTCACTATTACCAGCACTTATTAAGATAAGATCTTTATTCTTTTTAATTTAAACGTGCAAGTTGAGCTTTTGCAATTATCGGATGCTCTTCTGGCTGTGATGTGCCAACTGTTTTTCATTAAAAAATATGCCAAGCACCAATTACCGAATCAAATTAATCATCCATAATATGTACTTTTATCATAACTCTAAAAATGATTTAGCATGTATTTACATATTATCCGAAACTGACATGCGAGCCACGAGTTTTATGATTTTTTACAGAAAACATGTCACAAAGTATCACAATCATACTACTCATGTATGTACAAACTAGGAAAGTATCGTGTTTTGATGGGGTCATTATCTCTTTGGAAGTGGCTAAATTTACCTTATTTAAAAGCCTTGAAATGAGCAATGGTGTTGATGGCAAATTTGCAGACAGGGTTGAAGGTCGTACGTTGAAGTTTGTAATGCACGGTCGTATTCATAGCAATATGATGAATTTTACTGTGTGAAAAATAATGAGCAATCGTAGTATGTAGCGCTATGTTGGTCATAAAACGAATGCATGATTAATACGAGTGGTGAGTGAAGTGGATTTAAAAGGCTTTTAAGATTGCTATATCTATATTTCATTATTGCACTGTTTCTTTTTTATTTATATTTGAGCTTCTGTTGGTATGCACTTGTTAACAACAAGTGCCATATAATAATAATTATTTCCTTATGAGTTTGCTGATTTCTCGACATTGATCAATGTAGTGGAATGAATAAAAGAAGAATAATGTAAATTTTAGAACTGAGCAAATATAGAAAGTAATTACCACTATTGCCAGCATCTGATAAGTCTATTGGTAAATAAAGGTGTATAGGAATTTATTCTATACAGTTAGAACTTCAGTTTATTCAATATATGGGTGTGAGTATGGTTCCTCGTTCCATATCGATGGATTTAGGGTTTAGATTTAGATACTTTCTAGGTGCAGTATTTTCGTGCAATGAATCATGCTAAGTGAGCGCACTGCAATACCTACCTTCTGACTGAACACACATGTGCGTTGGTTGAATTACCTATGTAAACTGAAAAACTATGTGTTGAAGAAACAGAAGGTGAAGATACTTTGTAACTCTGTACTGTATTTACATATGATGAAATTGATTGGCTCAGCTATGTGGAATATATTATGCTTGTAGTTTTGTATTGTCATTTCATATTACCAATTTGGTCTGAATCAATTGATCCATGCTTGCGTGACCAGGCCATGACCGAATGCAGAATGGGAAAAAGTTTAATCCATTGTAAATAAATATCGTGTATATTTAAATGCAAAATGTGTCAGACCTTCACTCACAGTCATTATACGGTTTTTAGTAAATAGTGATAGATAAGGCATGCTCACTGCAATAACTTAAGCTGGCCAAATGATTAGTTGACAACATAATCCCATAATTGTTGTTTTTATAAATCAACAAGCAATTGAAAGTTTGCTCAGCTTGGAACTACAAAGTAATGCGTAGTTTTATAGGGTGAAAAGGAATGAAGTAGAAATTCGAAAGCTATAGTCCGATACTAAAGTTTATAATGCTGTTTATTAATTCAAAAAACGTTTGATTTAGTGACTCGGAGAGTGACGACGACACTGCCGAAACGACTGACGACAGTTCCCCTGTGCAACCATCATCTCCACCTCAACCCACAAATGATCAAGTACAACAAGCGAAACCAAAGGCAAGGTCTGGAAACTGGACTCCTTTGGATAGTAACGGTGCTTCTTCATCAACTCATGGCGCCCCTTCTGAAGACAGACCAGGGTGCTCCAGAAATGGAGATGATGATGATGAACCCTCTGCACCACCAATTCAAATCACCACTGACGCCAATGATGGACCAAAGACTACGGTTACGGCTGTTTTGACTACTCCCACGTCTGATCAAATTCGTATGAAACGGAAACGCTGTGCTAGCACGCCATCTAGCCTAGGCCAGTCATCGTCATCATCATCTTCAAACACATTAACAGCAAATTATGCGAGTGACTTTGCTGCTGATGATGATGAGGATTCCTCTTCGTCAACCTCTTCATCCTCCTCCTCCTCCTCTACTTCTGTTCGCGAGGTTGGCGGCACGGTAGTAATCCCACCGAAAAGACGAAGATTTCCATCGATCTCACTACCTCCTACTTCCGTCATTTCTCAGTCCAACATGTCGGAACGGGAGGCCAACATTCGAAGAAAGATGCTTGAAGATCTGGAGGTTTTCAACACTCAGATAAAGCAGCTTGCTGTTATCGAGAAGACGAAAAACAGACTGCTGGAGAAAATGTTGATTATCTCATCGGCTCTCAAAAATAACCAAGGACGGGCTGCAAGTCCCACTGCCACCTCAGCTGCTGCTGCTGCTGCTAACTCTCATCATCAAGACAACCAGTAAATAAATTTTAAAAAATGCTTTATTTAAGTATGTAATAGCGTTTGTTCTCATATGTATTAATGATAATTACTGTAAGAATAAATTTTATTATGTATTTACTTCTTTTCGCGGTACATCATGTTCATTTTGATTTTCAAACAAAAAAGTAAAGTCAATTTGTGTGATTAAGTTTTTGCTAGAAATTACACAACAGATAATTATTATTATTATACATTTTGGTCATTTAGTATGTAGAAATATATTATTGATTGATTCTCTTCTCCTCATGATCAAGTCAATATATATTACACAGCTATGATAATCGTGTTTTAATCCTGTTTTTTTTGGTGACTTGTTCCAGTATAAATAATCTCCCTTTGTGCAGATAAGTCATATAAAATGATATCTCTAACTAAAAGTAAGTAGTAATATTATACGACACGAAAAAAACTGTTTCAGTTTTTGTGAATGAAATGGGTAAGTACAATGATATTCTATTCGCTAGTACTAAAATTGAGAAAATTTTACAAAAAATGTTATACAAAGTAAATTTATAGTAGAAAGAGTAAGGCGGTGACAGGCGATAAATTGTAAAAGGAAGAATAGGAAGTATAAACTTTAGCATGATGAATGATACAGAGAGGAAATAAAGAAAGGAGTACGTGGCTTGTAGGTTTATGTATGATTATTATCATTACATGTAAACCCCTTTTATGTGAGACCGTTACAAGTATTTAAAACAATGATGATAGCTTTAGTATATATTAAAATAGAGTTAGTGTAGATGTTAGGTATATATCAACGTTTGCAGACAAAGAAACAAAATAACAATGTTCACAACAGCGCAAAATAAATACAAAATCTTGTAAACATGCAAACTCCATATTGTAGTTTAGTGACTGTCGTACTTTTTACCAGTTTGAGTGAATATTGAACACTGTAATAATATACGAAGGGTAGCTGTGTCAGGTATTTACCACTTTCCAGAAAGGGACATGATTGCTTTGCAATAAACATTCATCGTAGTATTGCGAAAAGAATTTTTTTTGCTGCAAAGAGAGAAATGAAATCTTAAGTTCAAGTGGTGAATTTAATCCATATTATTATTTATTACCTGATAGATATGATAGATGATATAAAAATACAGGCTACAGTGGACATACATAATATTATGACATATGGTAGCGATATATGTGGCTAGTGTGTTACTTAAGTTAATTGATATGATTAGTAACTACTGGCTAAGATCTTCTCTCGTACATTTACTTACGTAGGGTGAAAAGTAAACAAAAAGCGAACAAGTTATTATACAATCCAAAAATTACTACTGTTACTTTGCGAAGAATATTATTTACAAGGGGAATAGCTTGTGAAAGATGATAATGAACATTAATTACATACAAATTTATTATAAATATTATGCAATTCAAATATTCAATTATTGAAAACTTGAAAAAGAGAGGGTAAACATCCGGTTTTGAAAGGAGACTATACGAAGAGCGTTGAGTTGGAGGGATAAATTTATGTTGTGCGTTTGTATTTGCTGTGGAAATGTTAACTGATATTATCGGACTTGTCGGAATTCCAATAAAAATATTATATAATCCTACATAAATAAAAGCTTTTGTCGTTTTTATTGACATTTACTGATGCACTTGTGCATCTTTGGTGCAGTATCATCACATACTCATCATTCATAGTAAAAGTTAATTTTTCTCATGCATTGTAAAGCTTGAGTTTCATTGAAAAACATGTATGGCTTGGATGTAAAAAAGTTGTTTGTCATTTTGATAAATATTGTTGCACAGTATAAATACGGAACTGCGGAAGGAAGTGTAATTCCAGCAATATGTAGATAAAATTCAGTGGGGAAATGTACAATTTTTTGACACGCAAAGGATTGGTCAAGAGGAAACATAAATAAATCGAATGTGTTTACTTTATATCGTTGACACACTAAAAAACAAAATGTAACTCGCAGTAGAAGTAACCTGATGAAGATAATTGTTTCGATGATATAACAAAAGCAAGCAAACATTAACGTTCGTGATAACCAACAAGTACAAGTTTATGTCGCAGTCACAGTTTTGAGTCTTACGTTTCCTCTATTTATAGGTGAGCTGATCATAGTTAAAGTATCAGTATTGCCGATAACGCTATAAATAGCAAAGCCCTTTCACGATTGGCATTCCTGCTTTCCTTAATTCTTTACTTTTTAAAACAGTCCTTGTCATAAACATTGTATCAGGCAACAATGTTTTTGGTGATATTTTTTACATTTGTTTTGACATTTATTTCCGCAGCGGTAAATGTCTCAAAAAATGACATTTTAGAAGAAAAAGGTTTTAAGAATGGGACAACGGTTATATTCACCAGTATTATGGACCAATCAGTAAATCAAAAATATCGTCTCCTGTCCTAATTCAAAATACGTTGGAATCCCAGTAGCTAATTTTAGTAATTTTAAATATTCTTTTGTCACTAGGTTATCACTGTTCATCCAAATGGAGATGTAACAACAGAGTCATTTATCAACTCACCCGAGCAACGATGGACGATTGTACAACATCCATTTGGTATGGAACAATATAATGTATTTGAATTGGAAAGTATGCAGAGGGATAACCACTTTATTTTATTTCACAGAACCTGATGCTTTGGAATTCAAGCAGCTTGTTACTCCCTACAACATGCTGTCAGGTTATGAAGATCCTCCAGAAAATCCAGGTATATTTCCACGGCCCCTTGGACTTGCCAACCGCGGAGACATAGGGAAGCTTACCACGTGGAATATAAAGATTAGAGGAAGATGGTGCATTCAGGCAAACGGGTATTTAAAATTAACTATGAAAAAATTGTGAAAAAGTTCAACAGTTTTGATTGAATCATTACAAATTTTATAGTTTTGGATACTCCATGGACATAGATGACTGTGAGGATTTTGTAGCCCCATGGCAACTGTGGCAAGTACAGGAAGTTAAATAATGAACGCATGTCTTGTAATATGCCCAACAGGATCTCTTCACATTTACACCAACCTGATTTCGTCCGTGTTTTGAATTATTTTGTAAAGTTTACCCTGTAATTTAAATAAAAATTGTAAATTTTATGTACTTGTTTGTCGTAATTTAAGGAACTTAACTAAGGAAATAAAGAAAGTTAAACATTTTAAACATAAACCATATATTTTGAAAGTACTCATTGTGTTAATTATCCCATTAGCAGTGCGGTGTATTACCCAATCTGATATTCTATTTGGTAAAATTACAATTATTATGGAAAAAACATTTTGTACTTTATTATTACAATTAGTAAAACTGTTTCGCGAGACATTCCCATCTCTCTGTGATGCACAAACCCGGGAATAATAACGGTATGGAACATATAAAAGGATTTACGTGAGAAATTAATGTTTAGATTTGTGAAGCCATTTGTCTTAACAACTTTACCGATTTTTTCAACGGCGAACAGGGTTAGATTATTCCGCAATGCTGATCGATTATACCATACAATAAAAAGTAAAACAAAGACAATTTTCATAGCTCATACAATTTTCTAAGTCTTCAAGATTTAACCTGCTTCAAGTGCCGATATTGTTTCAATTAATTGGTGGACAAAAGATTAATACATACGAGTCCCTCATACTCACGAAATCAGAGAATTTTTCGGTCAATTGTTGAATATCCTTCTTATAACTGGTATGGAAACATGAAACGTAAAGCGTACAATTGGCCATTATGTATAAATAATTGTACATTTTTTAACATGCTATCAGTGATCTCCCATGGTGATAAACGATGGCCCACTCTTCAATAGTTCATGGTGTATACGCTATTTTTTCAATGACTTCAAATAATTTTATAAATATTTTTTTGGGTTATCCGAGTGCCCCTACAATAGCCATCGGTCGTCATGGTGTTCTGTTAATCCACTGCGGTTACCCTAAACTTTAGTTTCCTTTATCAAAGCGGTTATCGAGGTTTTTGACACAGCAGTATGAAACTGATGATGTTAATAGTGGCACAAAGCTATATTTCAGAATAAAAATAGATTAGCTAACCAATCAGAGAACTAGAGAATTTTTTCTTGCAAAAGATCATATTAATTTTCTGAAGTTTTTAAAGTTCATTAATTTTTTTAGTAAAAACAAGATTGCCAAGTAGTCCTATAGTTCCTCGAAAAACAAGAATGCAATGGTATACCGTAACGGATCAAGATATTATTCAGGTATTATTTGCTTCCATAATTAAAAGTTCGTTGATTCATGAAGCAAAGAGTCTTCCCATCATGTACTGTGGAATAATCGATTTTGTGAAAAGATTACGAAAATTCTCTCTCTCTCTTTGCACCCTGTCTGGTCCATTTGATTAGCATATAGTTTCAATCGAAATTCAGATTTAAATTCATTCGCGATTGCCACGTTCCTAAATCTGCCTTAAGTTTTAATAATTCCAGCTCATCGAAAATTATTAGCTCGGTTATTCAGTATCAGAATCAGTATATTATTCGCAACAAAATAAGTTAGGTCCAATTAACTTAGGTTCTTTTTTATTTGCACATCAACCACACACGTCACATCAAACAGTTTCTTTGCTTGTAGCCAAACATTCACAGTTTGTTACAGGAAGCGATTACTCAAGGAGAAATTCCCACCTATCTCTATTACATGTACCAATTCAATCACTAATTACTATTACTAATGCAATGCCTACAAAATATCTTCTCTAAAAGACTTGATTGATTGAAGTCAAAGTCAAAGTTGCAATCAATTTGAAGTTTGAAGTATTTTCTTTCAGAGATTATGTTCACATTTCTTCGTCATAGCACAATATATAAAAAATAGTATAGAGGACAAAACATGTATGCCGGCCTATGTAAAAGAGAACAATTTTGTTTGTTTTGACAGCTCAGTAAGGTTCGATGTATCGCAAATCGCAATAATGGGCTGACCTGTAAATTCAGGGTGACCTG
>JAHZMZ010005244.1:0-10520 GCA_027743805.1 Lepidocyrtoides sp. E14
CGACCACCAAAAAAATCTCAGGTATGAAATGAAACTGAAACTAGCCAGTGCAATAATAATAATAATGAAACAAAAACTTATCGGACAGCTTTGCTGTTGCCGTTTTAGAGTGTCTACAACTTTGTCGTCGACAGGCTACTATTTTTTTCATCTTTCCACCAACTTATCATACAAATTGCGATTAACTTCACTTTATTTCACACACGTGCAGGTGACATGACGTGCAACATAACAATGTAACATAACAACGTAATATTTTTGATACACCCACCACCACACCAGCTACAAAATCTCGATGCACATACTGAAAAACTAATATATTAACTGATACAGTTCAGTACAGCTCTGTCACACGCGTGCTTGACATTAATTATTGCACACAATGTTATTATTATTAATGTTACTATTATTATTTTTTTAGACAGGGAGCGAGAACCACGTTTGATTAGGTGATAGTTTGGTTGTCTTACTTACGCCTTTGTCTTCAATCTCACATCTTGTTCATGATGATCCTATCTGCTATTTTCATGAAGAACCATAAATTAAACTAAATAAGCATCGCAACATTTATTTTCCACGGTTTTCTTACAAAATAGATAGCAGCAAGCAGAGATTCTCTTAGGAGGTAATATTTATGCAAGGAAGGTAACAAGGCGGGTGATAACAGGGAGGGACAGTCGGATTTTGAGAGAATATATGTCAAGGACCGCATGTTGCTATTGAACATTAGCACACCCTAATATGGCATACATGGGCGTCCTTATTTTTATTTCTTCCGATAATCAAGACCAGCTTCCCCTTCAAAAAATCTCTACAAACAGGATATTATATTAGGTTGGCCGTATGAATTTTTTTAAACAGTGAATGTGGGCATTTTAATAATTGTGTAAAACAAGAAAACACTGATAGTTTTAAAAAACGCAGTTGCTTTAAGCACACTTTTTTGTTTTACAAGAAAACATTGAAAAATTAAGTAAGCATAAAAGTTTACAATTTTTAAAGGTTGTCTCTCTCACTGAGTCGTTTCAAAAAAACAACTATCTTTGTGACCTCATGGTTTCATTTAACATTTCACAAAAACTGAATATTTCACTTTTGTTTTTTAGTGTATCATCGTTTGAGGAACATGAAGAAGAGTGAAGAAGACATTTAGAAAAATGATTTTTGCATATGATTATTAATAGCGTGTGTGTTAAGCATGTTATATGCCAGGTAGTATAAATGCTTATTACTATTATTATTATTATTACCCACTACTACTACGGCAGAATACATGGAATCATCATTTTACATCACTACTACCTTCTACCTCTTGTTTTACTCCTTGAAGCTAAAAACTTGCCTTTTCCAAATCCTACGCACTACACTTTAACAATAATTTTCTTTCTATCTATTCTCCTATTGCCTGTTACCATTGCAAATTTTTTGTCATGTCGTACACTAGCAATCACCATTGGAATTTGAAGAAGAGAGGAAAATGAAGAGGGAGGCTTTAACCAACCAACCAACTAAAACTTGTTACTTTTGTAGCCTGTAGCCTTTAAAGAGCATATTATAAAAAATAAGTACGGAGTATCATTATAATAAATGGTTTCTTCTTCTTCTTATCCTTCTGTATGCTCTTTGCTGTTTATTTTTTACTGTAAATACCTGAGCAGGTGTTTATTTATACGTGTTTCTTTTCTGGTCATCACGATGACACATGTCTTATATGCAAATCTTGGTAAATTTACGTGCATGTATTTCCTTGAATAATAATAATATAGCTGAAAGTTCACTTCACTCATTACAGAAATAAATATAAATTTTATAATCACTGATATATCATGCCTTAAATAAACTTTTACTTTTTAATGCCTTTTTAATAGTAAACAATATTTATTACTGTGTAAACTTGATGAAAAATAATATATCTATTAAGGCAATTATTCCAGTTTACTCAGTCACAGCTTTAAAAAAATAAATATCCTTTTGTTTTCATTTACGTAATAGCAAGCAAAAGAAGACGAGCAAGTATGTTCAAAAAATAGGAGAAGGTTGGGCGGTGTTATGGCCAAACTGAATTGAATTCTTGCAGAGTTATTAATAAAGCAATTCAACTTTTCACTTGCAAAAAACAGGCCTCCATGCATACATAATATTAATGTTTATGATAATGATACAAATAAAACGAGGAAAAGATGGTCACATTTGATATCAGAAAAGTTGATGTCTTTTTATGTTTCATTTTTCAATTGTCTTATTTGTTTGTTATTTTCATGTAACATTTTTCTACAGTTTTGATATCGCAAATGAATCGAGTTCAAGGTCATATTTATTTATTTAAATGTGACTGTAAAGGCTAGGCAGAGTTTACGAGAGAATTGGTCTCTTTGCAGGTGGATGAGAGTGCCACTAATAACTTGTTGTGAAGCAGGTGTCCCCCTTCAACAAGAGATTAATTGAACAACTTAACTGACCAAGAGTAAAAAAAAAACAAAAGAAGCACACACTAGTTCAGTTCACTTGAATGCTAATTAACCGCTTATCAGTATTCTCTTTTAAAAATGTCAATTTTACTTGGCGCAGTTTTACACTGTTGTTTTACCAAATACGGAGCAATAAATTATTTTGAATACCTATATTTTTTGTTATCATGAAAAATAATTTATTGTCATCGTCATCATCATCATAGCTATAACTATTACATACTTGTTACTTTTTTAAAAGATTTAAAAAAATCATTTAATATTTTTTTTATTGTTTTACCTTTTGATAGTGAATATCTGCATTTTTTTCCAAGTTGACCCATTTCCCCACCTCCTTTCTTGCTCTATGTTTATGACCCGGTTCTAACGACGGATCTGACCATTCCTCAACATGATGGTTGTCCAACTGGAAGTTTCCCAGCATTTCCGGTAGCCTTGAGCCCGGCATTGCCACTAAACTTGTGGACTCCATGATGATGAACACGGGGGAGATGTGGGCTTCAAGAAAAGCTTTTTTGTGGTGTGACCTTCACTGACACGAAACACGTAGTTTTTTTTGTCAGAGAAACACTATCATGATGAACTTCGTCACACATAAAGTCTTTTCCTTTTTTTTTACAGAAAGGCTCCTCTCCTAAGAAAATTGTGCACAAAAATAAACATTCTTATAACTTGAACACGTTTATTTCTTTCTGATATTTTCCCACTCGGCTTGTCATTTCAAATGCTAGTATTATTACACGCTGTCATTTTTCTCACCAACTGAACCAAATTTCTCACTTTTATTCTACAGCTATAAAAAAAAATCTTCAAAAGTGACAAGTCATTAAAGACAAACATTTAAAACACGGATTGCAATTTATTTCAAATGTTGAATGTGATGAATCCTAAAAATAATCATGTTTTCTTTTTAAACCGGTATATATGTACATTTTTATGTTCACAACGGCTCCCAAACAACCTGCTGCACTACAAACACACACATTTATGATGATGTTCATAAACCAATTCTTCTTTCTCTCTGTCTGTGTTCCTCCCGTGTTTTATGAGTGCGCACACTTGAAAAGGCGGATTGGAGTTATCAGATCATGATATCAAGTAGTAATTGTTGTACACGATTTAAAGTAAATGGGTCTGTTGTTAGGTAAATAATTAATAAGAAGGAAGGATGATGAGTAGTTTTGAAAAATCACTATAAAATTTTCAGCCAGGCACAACAACATCATCATCATCATCTCCGTCTTCTTCTTCATCACTAACTCCCACCTCTTAGGTTGTGTCTTGTACAACAACAGCAACAAAACTACTTTTGCACGATTAAACAATGGAGGAAACGAAAGCCAAAAGCCACCACTGCACCACCATCCCTTCCACCACGCACGCATCCAACAGCATCAAACAATCAACTAGCAAACCAAGGCAGAAAAGCGTACAAAGTGGTCGTGGTTTTTTAGATCTATAAGTTGCACTGCAAACTGCAACGCAGTGAATACTGGTCAGTGAGATTCATTTCGTCAGTGTTAAGCAGTCATGACGCCGTGAAGCTATAAATGTTTTGATGAATGAGTTGCATTGCATTGCATTGTTGTGGTATTGTTGCTAATTATGCACTAGTAATAATAGCAGTAGTAGCATATCAGAGGCTGACTTAGTATCTGTTTTTAGAGAAGAGAGGCATACTTAATACTTAACACTAATGAGTGGCCAGGTTAGGCCAGGACCAGTTCAGTTTTGTGTGAAATAAGTGCTCATGTACATATCTGTCTGTCTATATATATATCTTGAAGTAAGTAAGTAAATAAATAAAATAAATGATTGCGAAAGGAAAAAAAATAATAGAAAAGGATTATAAAAACTGTTCGCTCTCACAAATTAACCACCTTTGGTAATAATATAATATACTGAATGAAAAACCATTATAATAATGAATTGGTAATAAAACGCGATCCATATATTCACACTTTTCAATCCACACGCAGACAGTGCACTGCATTTGATGCAATTTTCATTACATTTTACTTTGAGTTAATTGCACTTTTCCATACTTGCTATGCACAGTATTATCCGACAATAAATATTTTTAGACAGGTGAGCAGACACTGGCTACCACTACTACTATATTGCTAGAAACACGACGAGCAAAGAAAATTCTGTTTACGATGATAGGCTTGCTAGATAGAGTGTGCAGTGCAGTGCAGTAACGCTAATTATACTCTGCTGACGATGATTGCCTAAATGTAAGCAAGTGAATTTTTAGGCTATTCTTATCATTAATCACATTATCATTATTGTTATTATTATTATTATTATACAATATCAATGTGTATTTCACTACACACATCTACCTACCGCACGATATATTAATAGTACTTGTGCCGACTTCAAATAAAATTCATTAATAGTCTGGCCTACCTCCACCCAGTAAACTGCTAAAGCTAAAAGAATAGCTAACCTAAAGAAACTCTTTTCTAAGTCAAGATAGACCTAATGCTACGACTGCGCACACACACTTATTAAAAATGAGTTTAATAATATGTAACACAATTTCATTTCACTGCTGCATATAAACGCGCTATTCCTACGCAAGCTCAAACAGATCATCTAAATCTAAATCCATCAAAGCTCAAAAATAAGACAAGTAGAGAATAAAGTTGTGTGCAAATCCCTGCCTGTTGCCTCTTAGTTCAAACTGCAATAATTTTATTAGCATACCTTTTCACACTTTTTTGTAGCTATTTGGCAATCCAATGTACAAACTTTTCTTGCTTTTATGCGATATGCATACATGCTGATTGCATTCTTCTAATACGCAAAATTAAACTACACCCTGTTTCTATTTTAAAACTTTTATATGTGTGCGAGAAAAAACATGATGCAGTTTATAGTGGTGGTGGCACAGCAGCCAGTAGTTGAAGTAAAAATCCATATAGCACGTTATAATGTGATCAGGCAGGTAGACAAAAATGATTTTTAGACAATTGACATCAAACAAAAACACATGCAGTGCTGTTGTGCATTTACCAGTTTATATTAATTAAAATTGTGCATGGAGGAATTGATGATAAAAAAAATAAATGAGTTACGTCTTATTTTGTTTTAGCAGGTACTAATTCAGGAATATAAATAAATACTGAGCCATGTGTCATAATATCACGCTCAAGTTTTATACTCCCAAAAACACTATGCTGTGCTACAATCACGATCATCATTCTAAGGATTTCAGTTTTTGCTTAACAATAAGAACTTTGCAATATTAATACTTTTTTTTATTATGCATGTTTGCAGGGCAGGAAGGCATTTATCGTAATTCGCTACTAGAGGACTATATTGCGACTCTGCGTTGAACAGTTTTTTTTTGATGAGCTTCGCTTTGTACATTTATTTGATATCCTTATAAAAAATCTTCCTCTCACTCTCTTTCTGAACGAGAGAGAAAAAAAAGCTTTACAAGTAGCTACACAATGGAAACTTATCTTTGTTCATTTGCCGTTTTTCAGTTTACCATGCAAATTGTAAAGGCGATGCAGGAAAAAAAGTACAAGTTTCAGCTAGAGAATCGCAATACTCACAAAGGTTTCTTGAATGTACGTCCATTCGTATATGCATTCTCCCACACTCATTCATTCACTTATTATAATTATTGTTAGTGCTTGAATGGAATGGAATTTTGTATGGACGACGCCGTTTTTTCTTTGGTGATGTGGTGCTGCTGGTGCTAGTAGCGTACTTTGGGTAATTATTACTACAGAAAAGAAAATAATGATCAAAATCAAAGCTCAAGTTTTTGTTTGATGTTTGATCACAACGACGTGACGAATAGGACGATAGATTACTTCTCTGAATTTGATGCTATGCATATAGGTATACACATAAAATACTACCTCTGCATGTGCGCAATCTTGGTCATTCAGGTAGGTAGACAGGGAATAAACCTTTGTTGCAAAAATACTTAATAAAAAAATCCACTGATGAACTTATAAGGTTAGATGAACTCTTGGATGGATTCAACAAGCATGTTTTGTGTGCATTGTACTCTTAAATCTCTTTACAGTACGGCATGGCAGGAACAGCATTAAAAAGAAACTAGTGTAAATATTATATCGTAAATACACACATGTATTTATTTTTACATTTGAGTTATGATGACGTCGGCTTCTGTGAAAAAGTGTGAATTCAAACCCAACTCATCCGTCCAACACAAAAAAACACACACCAACTTCTTGGAAATCTTACCTTTCACACATCTTCATAATATGTTTCTTTTTTCAACAGCAAAAATGCAAAATAATATACTACCTACCAACAAATGTAGTCTTTACCTATGGTATGGTGGTATGTATATTATTTTTGTCTTGTTCGCTCCCTTTCTCTCCTTCTGTTCAAGTGGTCATTGGCCACTGATCAGATTTAGGGAAATAATTTCACAATCCTTTTCCCATCCTCCTACATCGAAACTTCAAGTTCAAACATTTATTTACAGTTGTGGTACAAGAATGGGAAAAACATGTGCAAGAAGTTTGACTAGATTTTGAGAAAAAATGAGTTTACTAGTTCCACAAACTAATTGCATCACAATTTAATGAATCCTTCACCTCTAAGCAGACTTTTTCAAGATAAAAAAGGAGTAATTGTATATCATAACAATAATTCATGGAATTTTATTGTAATTTCTTTTTTTCTACTCGAAACAGCGAATTAGTCAAGCTTAAAAGTAGTAATTATAAACCATGTACCAATTTTCAAACTTAAACACCAGCGCAGACCACCAACAACGGGCCAGTCCATTATCTATAATTGCTTTTTATATGCGAATCGAAAAGAAAATCTTGTCATTTTGTATAATTGTATATCCAATCCAACATATATGCACTCTTTACAGTTGATTAACAAAATAATGAACTTTGTTGTGACAAAACGAACTTTTTTCAAAACAATTATTTAACAATGATCATAGTTTTTTTATTATTTGGAAAAAAAGTTCATTGAATCCATGTGTGGTACTTTTTGTATTTTCATGTAATGCGTATACCTACACCATTGAATTCTGATATTACACTGAAGCGTAAGTCCTATTTCCCATTGTTCCGTTTACAAGCAGCAAGAATAACATGATAAATATTCCCCCTCTTAATTCTATTTTTCTCGTGGCACTAGGCGAGGGTTCAATGGCGAAGTGTAAAAAACCTTTAATTTGTACGACATGCGTGCAAAAAAACACAAAAAAACATTTTTATTTAAACGGCTGTAAAATCTGAACCATAGATCGCATTTACGTAGGCACTGAATCTATTTAGAGACACGTAGGTTACAGCCAGTTGACGCTACTGATGTTGTGAATTGAAACAGCACTTGCATGACTTTAGTCTGATATGCTACCATTTATTTTATGTTATCATTTTTCTCTATGATAATTAGATGCGCGATAAAAAAAGTCAGTTTTGCATATTGATATGTAAAACATAGTTTTCTATAAAAAATACATGAATATGAAATCGGATATACGTGATCTTGTAGTAACAATGATACGATGATGTGATATGATACCGATGGCATTAATTTTTACCACGCACCTTGCTACAAGTTTGCCACTGTTATAGTTAAACATGTATCATTGTTCTGATTGTTTACGCGTAACAGTGTTTGTGATCCCATTGCTAGCCGATCAGAGATGATGATGAGAATCATATCTGTATCGTGTATCTAGAAAAAAATTGGATATTTTTTATAAAGGAAAAATAAAAATACTACGTATTGATATTTGGCAGTTGCAGTTGGTGGCATTGCGTGCGTTGTTTGTGATGAAAAATACAGGCGTAGTGGCACTGATACACTGAAAAATTTTCTATGATATTTATTTTTTACAGGAATAGGAAAACTACATTTAATGTTGTTGTTGTACTACACGTTAACAACAAACCTACCTATGTACATCACATCCAAACATGATTTTTTATTGTGATTAATCGTAGTAATATTTGAATGCATAGCATATTTTTTTAAATCTAGCCATGCAAAAACTAATTTTTGTTCCACGTAAATGGTTTTCTAGGGTTCCTTCCTTTTCTGCTTGTGTTAGTTGAACCACCGCACCACACCACCAACAACAACAATCACAATGATTATACCTAACTAGATGCCTGTCTGTCTGCCTGCCTGCCTGCCTAACCAGTAACCAACTAACTAACTAACGGTTCTATTTATAATTTATATGATGATCATACCGATATGAGCAGTGGTAGTAAACTGCTGCTGATAGAATGCGGTGTAATTTTTAGTTTTGCTTTAATAGTTTATCACATCATCGCCATCAACGAGATTGAGACCAAAAAGAGCAACTAGCGATAATACTTCAGTCCATTTGAAATAGCGCCGCGACCAGTGCACTACTGCCAGTCTTTATTGAATATACTTAAAAATCAACAACAATCATCCTCATTCATCATACATGACTAAACACCATTTTTTTATAGTTTTTACCAAGTGTAAGCACATTTTTTTATTGAACAAATCGTATTTTTCTTTATGCTTACACATCAACCCAGCAATTATGAATATAGCACGAAAAAGATAATGGTTTTTAAAAGCATTGGAGCCTTAATTTTATTCGGTGGAATTACCTTCACCGCCATCATCCATCATATGATAATACCACAACATATATGCGTTCAAACAGCACGCTACTTTTCATTCTTCATCAGCAGTTAATACTACGAACATTATTTTAATCGTTAAAAACGTATAATTATTCGTAGTGCTAATTGAAGTTCCCCTCCTTACGCAGAGATACATGTGATAAGTAATAATAATGAATGATGCTTCATTGTGAATGTTTTTACATGGCAATAGTCGGTATTCCGCCGATAATAGGTAATAAAATATTGCTTATTCAAAGTAGTCTATAGTATAATATTAACGCTAATATACAGCCAGTAGTAAGTAGCTACTTTACTAAGCGTTGTATTGCAAAAACCAACGAGTTTATTGCCTCAAGCGAGCCAATGATAACAATTACTCTAGCTGCGACTAGTGCAATACTTACAGGTAATATATCACCGATGAAAATATACCTATATCATAAATAGTCTTTATTATTGGTATTAACATAGGTGAGCAATAATTAAAACTGCAATTTGAATCAGAAAAGATTGTTGTACAATTTTTATTTTCATTTCATCTTCTGTTGCTGCTGTATGTGTTTTAAAAACCAAGAGGAAGCTAGAAATGCTAATAAAAAAAAGGTAGAGAAAACACTAGACTAGATAAAAAAAATATTATTATTTATAGTTTTAAACATATATTAAACAATCTAAATAGAAAACATTGTTCTTGGCACTTGATTTAATGAATTTAATACTTCCTCAATTTGTGCAGATATGAAAATGTTAGTTTTTTTAAACGCTAAAAAATATTTTTCCTTGCTCTGGGTCTTGATGAAGGACGACGTTTAGTTAGGCCATAAAAGGATTAAAAATACAGGTTTCCAGAGATGCGATAAGGTGAAGGTTCTAAAAATTAATTTTATATGCCTTTTACAACATGATTGGCTTATTGTTCAAATCTGTGCTTTGGTAAAATCAAGATTTTCAATGCTTTAACAACTCCGCAATAAATACTTCAATTATGTCAGGAGATTCCAATTTGTAGTTCAGTATAATTTTTGTTGTCACGTTATTAGTAAGAGAGGCAATAAAAGAATTGTAATAAGAAAATTGAAGTTGAGTTTTACATCGTCAAAATAATAACGCAATACAAATTGCTGCCTCAATTACATTACAGTCAAGATAGTTTGTAGTAAAAAAAATCACATCCCTTTTACAAGTTTTTAAAGGATAACGTCCGTTTGGCATGCAAAGTTTAAACTCCTGTTTGCTAAGTAGGTACAAATAAATGCTGCTGATGGCAGTGCTGACTGATTATAGGTATTTTGGTTGTTTAGAGTCTGGCTAAATATTACCGTCATCATATCATCATCGCATTGCCACTACACCACCACTACCAAGTGTTGTATTATTATTATTATTATTATTATGCATTTTGCTAACGTGTAAGGAC
>JAHZMZ010005245.1:0-13607 GCA_027743805.1 Lepidocyrtoides sp. E14
GGAATGTCGTTTCTTTCTAATTTTGGAGATTTTATTTCGGCTCACTTGAAAAATAAAGGATTACTGGAATAGATTGCTAGCAGAATTTAATCATCATTTAAGAATTCATTTTCTGGCACTGAGTTGCTTGCAAGCCGTTTTGCAAAAAAAAATCCAGGAAAACAAATATACGGTAGTCAGATTTTCACAATGAGCATGGTTGCTATGTCTTGAGTGAGCTTTATTTAACGAAAAGAAAGAAGATATGCATAAAAACAACTTAAAACGAGTGAACAACTGCGGGTTTCATAGGAATAACAGAAACATGCTAATATATTTTTTACATTACAAATTTTTCTCCCATTTCTCGTTGTCATTAGTGTGGACCAATGCATTTTTATGCAATAAATGAAATGCAACAGATAGATCCATAATCCATATACATCGATTTACGTTTACTTGTTCATTTAGTTCAAATGTAATTTCAACATAATATAACATTTAGTTCTTATATACACATAATAATGTATTATAGCATGGACACACACAAACACACACATACATCTTCATATAATTTTGTGTATGTCCTTTAAGGATTTTTCTTTAACCCTTTCACTGATTCCATTCACCCCTAAATTAAAAGTTGGTGTAGTAATTAATGATAAAAATAAGGATAACAACACTAAACACTACTCATGTTAAAACCTCACACAATATACACTCATTCTTCATTGTCATTCGTAAATAATTGTCATTAACAGTAGTAGTACCAATAGTAAAGACGAGAGTATTTATGCTACATTGACTCTTGACTGATTAGAAATAGTTTCATATATTTTCCGAAAAACCAACAAAATGAAACATCAAATGAATTAGCATTGATCATGATTAATTTATGTATGCATCTTGATAGACGGTAACTATTTACCGAAAAATTTATTTTAAATTCAAAATTTGTTACCATTTATCTTATCGTACATGTTATGCACTGGTGCGTTAAATCCGTCATCTTATAAATGACAGGATGCTAAAGCAACTTACGACTAGATGATTTATGTACACAAATACATGTAAGATGCTAAATTACAGTTACTCATGTAAATTACAATTTATTTTCGATACCTCTCTCACATTCAAAGATGACTTTAGGTACTTTACTATTAAATCCAAACAAGTTACGATAAGCGATGTCAATGGTAACTACGAGCAATACATCAGCATAAAAGATATAACCTTGGTATTGGCAGAAAACAATAATTAAAACGAAACCAATTAAATTTATTTACACACATAAATCCTTCACTACATCTGATTACGTATATAGATTACAAGTTTTTAATCCGATTTCTTACTAGTATATACACAAAGCCATTTTGCTGATTACAGTATTTTGTGACGTAAGTAGAAACAGCGAATATACCTATATGCAATAGCACAGTACAGCACAAAGTTTGGTGATAGAAACGATATTTTCACGATTCAACAGTTGACGAAAAATGTGATTGGTGCACAACAGTAAATTATAATAATTTGTTGGGTAGAATAAACCGATTATTAGCTTAGTTTGCAAATTCAGATTGTCTTACTATTACTCATTTAAATTACTTATAGTACCAAGATTTTATAATAATAACAAGAGAAAATGTGGTAGTAGGGCTAACAAAGTTGACGGTGCTCAAGAGAAGATGTGTATTACGACAATATTTACATCATATTATTATACTGAATATATAAGAACGATATCTGCGTAGTCAATATTTATGTATATAATATAGTAATCCCTTTTAATAAGAATTTTAATTTACAAATTATTCATGTATATACAGTATGTACACGAGCTGTTGCACGCTCACTTTCCTGCTAATAATAATAATAATATTAATAATAGCCTTATTACATCAAATAAGCAGTAGTGCCTTAAAAGTATCATAATGTACGCAGTAGGTAAGAGTATGGTAATTATCAACTCAGTTAATCACAAGCCTTTCTCAGTAGATTGGATTATATTTTAATGCTTGCTTGCTTGCTCATAGCTCATCAGAATATTATCCCATTCTTGCATTAACTAATCTACCAACAACACGGATGATAGTTATTTGTTATTGTTGTTTGTTACACAAAAAAGTACCTAAGTATGTACATTTTATCTATTTCCAAGAGCAACTTAAATATTCCTTCTGTTTTATCATAAAATGATGACGAAGATCGTATAACAGAGAACGAGAAATGCACAATGTACTGTAGTAGTATATTATGGAACACTGACTCAATTTCTTGACAATATTAAATTGCATCTACCTACATCTAATACTACTACTACTGCTGGTACTGTGTACAAAGAGTTTATGTTTTTAATATTTATATTAATTAATTACATTTATTATTATTTATCCAGGTTGAAAATATTTACACAAGATGTACATGTATTTATTTATGTATTTAGTTAGCAACTTTGTAACAATTTTATATTATGTACTTGCCGGCGGATATACCAACCACCTCTTCTGGAACATCATCGTTCGTCGTCGTCATCATCGTCATCATCTTTGGTTTTGTAGAAATAGTGGATACCATTGTTTATGTATGTCTAGAGGTAAAGTAAATAGATGGAACGAGAGAAAATCTACTAGCACATCACCGTCAGTTTCATTCATCATCATCGTCACCAAAATATATTATACTGTGCACACATATTATACCTAAAATTAGTATGACGAAGACATGTTTTTTTACCTTAAGTAATATACCTTATCATTATAAAGAATAAGTATTAGGTATACTACCTACCTACCTACCCAAGTATGTCGTAAGTGTATGAATGAATAGAGACTTTACAAGTTTCTTATAATTAACTTTATATTGATACCATTTCTTGGAGCAAATTTGAATATCATCAGACTGATTCGGTGTATAGAAACCTTTTTTCCATCCTGTGTGGATACATTTGCTTATCTACCTACTTTACATTTACATTACACGTAGGGCTACTTTTATACACAAAGTTTGCCCTAATAATAAAATGCACTAGTTATAAATAGGTGTATATTGTACCAAGTGTAATCTCTTTCTATTAAAATTTGGCTAACTATCCATTAACTCTATTTTCTCTTGTTGTGTAAGTTCTAATCTAATTTTTTTTGGAACTAGAGAAAGGAACAAGAGAATTCACTTTCAACCATCATATACAGTTAACAGAATAGTGTTGGTAGTAGTTGCCGGATGCATACATATGCCCTTGCCGGAAACAATTCCAAGTTGGTAACACAAAACATTGTTTTCATAATAATTTTCTCCGCATCACCTACTTTCTCCCTACTTACTGCTGCTACTGCTGTGCCGTCCTTGTTCTGTCATATTTATTCAAAATAGGTTTCATCATTCCTTCATGTACACACATTTTCTACTTATAGCCAAAGCCTTGGCATTTCTGAAGAGGAGGAGAAAGTAGATCTAGTTTCTCCGATGATTTTGCTCATTTGCTACTACTACTTTGTTGAGTTTTTAGGTTCTCATTATTTGCTTAACGAAATCATTCGCAACGCAAGAGTAATATGATACCTCTCCTGTTTCTCATTTACTGTTAGTTTCCCTTGAGGTAATCGAAACATTCATTCATGGCTCTATTTGCTTTTTATTTTTTCAAACTGAACCATCGAAACTTTAAACTACAGTAGTAACATGCGAAACGTACCAAATAAGCAAGGAATACTACTTAATTTTAGCAACGAACGGGGTAAACCCACGCAATTTCTGCAATAAGTTGACTGGTTGCTGCAAGCATTCATTTTATGGCACCATTTCAAAATGTAATGAAAATGTCATCGTCTAAAGCTCAGAAATGTATATATATGCCTTAATAAACTTTTTAGTTTTAATTTTCGCGTTAAGTTGTAAAGGTCAACAGCAAAGTTTTTAAAAGTTCAATAACATTTAAAAAAGTTATCTTGTAATTACTTTACTACGTCGAGTTTCATTAGAATGCGAATGTAAAAAATAGGTAAGTATAACAAATTGTCGAAAGCTGCTAACACGGTCAGCGTAGTATGCTTCCTAGGGCTTTTAATTTAAAATGCAGTTTAGCAAAAAAACAAAAAACGTTTTTTACTTAATGCCAGAAATTTTAAGCAGTGTATGTTTTAATGTAACAAATTATATGCGCTCAGCTTTAGCTTTAGATTGCTATGCATTACCATGTTGGAAGTTCCAACTTGGAACCACAAGCTAGCCACATGTTATATACGATGCCACTGTTTACAAATCCAAAGCGATATCAATGTCAATGCTTACCTGTATGATCATGAGTGTATCAACAAGGAAATTTTGAAAATTTCTTTTTCCAAAACACGATTCTTCCTCATTAATGTATGTGCTCTTCTTTTTTCCAAAACAGATATAGTTCATTAAAATCCTTGCATTAGTTAACTAACAAAGTTGATATTTACATCTTTATGTTTGACAAAAGCCGTGCACTTGTAAAGCATTTCGCCGCCATTTACAACTTATAAAATGCTTCAGAATAAGGATTTGTCGAAAAGATAAGCAACATAATATGCGTTTGTTCATACTCACATACACTTGATATAGGAGGAATAGTGAAATCGTATGCAGAGTCTGCAATGCAGACTGCATATGATCTCAACTTTCCCCAAACATCAAGTGTCTGAGTGTGTGTTTTTCCACAAAATCATTTGTCAGGGTATGTGTGCGTACCCGATTTCAAGTGTGTGAGTATGTATTTAGGCACACGGTTTCAGTCATTCCTCAATGTTGGTTTGACTAGTAAGGAAAACTAGTAAGGACTTGTGCATTGTTGGAGTAATTAATGCTCAATAATTAATTATTTCTAAGTTCGTACTTCAAGTTGAATTTTAAGTCACTGTACCCAAATTTCAACTCTTTTTCACTCACTCATCAATATATTATGGAGTTCAGATTTTTTTTCTGATACATAGTTTTATTTGCATAAATGCACAGAGTCCATATTATACGAAAGGCGCCAGCTAAGCGATTGCATTTAAATTGACGTGAGCAATCACATTTTTGAAAATCACTTTATCGTCTATACATTTTGCAAGCAGCGTATACCCTACAAAAGACCTTGGTCAAAGTTTTCCTCACTTACTGTAACAGTTCCCACACACGATCTCAACATTTCTTCTCACACGCACTGTAGCACCACGTCAAAGCACACAAAGTTATTGCAAAACCCATCCTTTTCCATTCATAATCCATATTTTCCATTGATTTGCATAAAGCCTTCCCTTTTCAAATTTTTCAGCTGCGTTCAACTTTAAATGAGTATATATTTCTCCTAGTTACGAAACGTCCCATTCATGTGAAAGTGTTTCTCAACAGGGCGTTCATTACAGTGTGTGTAGATGTACAAAAACCTTTCCCCTGGGGTGTGTTTATTTATAAGTATGGGAAGCACACAGAGACAGCACATATTTATTTCTGCAGTTGTTGCTGATTTCTGCTGAGTCAAGCCCTTCACAAGAATAATAATAGTAATAACCAGACGAGTTCAGTATATTAGAGCATTGCATTGCCAAAAAAAACTAGCTTTTTTATATCTGGAAATGTAGATGGCTTATGAGAACACTGCACGGCACGTCTTTTTCTGTAACCATTCTCATCCTATCATTTACTATAATCATCATGATTATATCTCCACTACACCATCACTGTTTTTTCTTGTTTCCTTCACATGAAAAAAAAACCAGTGCGGCTTTTGTGTGTATTTTTGTGTATGTATAGCCATCATGAGAAGAATATAATATGATATCAGTACAACATGAGTACATATATATTATGTCTTTTTGTATCATCATCATCAGCTTGATCGTATCATCTTAGTCATGATCACTATCATGATCATCATGGAACTTTGCCATTTCTTTGGACCAACGCTTTTGCACTGGTGCTCGATTTACTGCTGAAAGCTGAAATTGTGTACTACAACATGTTTGCATATTCACTGTGTGTATATTCATACAGCAAAGTTTTTATTATTTTCTTTCTTGCTGCTTTCGATCTACTATTTTTGCAAGAAAAAAAAACGCTTGCTTGCCTTTCCTGCTTTTCCATTGGTAATCCATGTATTATTCAGTAATAGCAGATGTACAACTACTGCACGGATCATAGACCAAAAAAATTCTGAAAAAAAACTGACTGACTATAGAAGACCATTTTACTTTTTACTTGCTTTCACTTCAACTGCCTTCGTCTCTTTTTTTTCCTTCTGCCACACACACACACACTACAACCTACAACACTCCCATCCACTTAGTCTGATTTAAGGGAAAATAAGAAAGAGAAGAAAAAAAGAAAAAAAAAGTAAACGGTTATTACATACATTTTATATACTTACACTTTCTCTCTGACTAGTTCAGTTACTTCAGTTACACTTTTGCAACAATGCCATTACTCGTGTATGAGTGGACAATGAATACGTCTACCTACTTGTAATGAATATATATGTACGTAATAATACCTATGAAATGTGCACTGCATGTAGGTGGCCTGGTCTATATATTACGGTCTAGAAAAAAAAATATTATTGACCCAAATGTCCAGCTATGAGTACACGGCATTATCATTACGTATTATCACGCCAAAAAAGGCAACAAGAATGAGAAGAAATTCCAACGTCAAGTATTTTTCCTTGTTTTCTCAATGCTGCTGACAGGGACTGTTTTTTTATACTGTTTGCTTTTCCGCACGTCATCTTCCATCAGTGGGATAATATTATGCAGTGTACTTTATAAGAGAAAAAGTAGCCTTGCTTTGGATATACTTTCGCAAGGCTACAGTTGTAATTTCACGGTTACAGTTATAACAGCAATAACAATGGGAAAAGAAGAGATCACGCAAAGAAAATTAGAGAAACGACGACTGGAACAGTGTTGATGGCTATGATAAGAAGACAGATTCGTGAATTGGACGAGGTTGTCAAGTAATAAAATTCCTTCAATGGAAGAATTAGCAGAGCAAGTTAATGAGTGGTGGGATGACATGACGCCACATTTACCGCAAAATATGCAACTTTTATTGTCTAACAGCCTTGGCCTAATATGTCACCGCTGATCAGTTTGATAGCAGCCCTATTCTGATGCGTGAATAGAAGTGGTTGAAAAGGCGGCTAAATGAGCAATATTTTTTTTTCAAATGATCAGAACAAGGAGACGGGCCAGGATTTACAGCATTTTTCTGCAGTGCAGACAGTAAAACTTGTAAACAATAAACTGGCGGAGACTCATGAGATAATTGATTCATTCTTACAAACAAACTGGTAATAATAGAGATATACTATGATTCAGACAATTACACTACGTAGTCTCTATATATACCGGTGTTTTGACTATAATTACTTTCCCCATGCACAACTTTCCTATTAAATTTACCTACTTATCTTATAATAGTAATAATTAATCTAAGAAGAACAAAAATTCTTGTCAACTAAATTATGGTTCGCTATTACCGAAAAACGCACCATTTCCACTATATGCTACCATATAAAACTATTTACAGAGTCTTGTTACTTGGTAGAAGAAAACTGCTGGTGAATTAGTTGACTTTTTGTCGTCTGATGTTAATCTCCATGATTTAGTTGACGGCGGGCATTGGTTCTTGGCTGCAGCTTATTTGATGGTGACATATGGTAACCTTTGATTATTATAATTATGAAATATGAAAAATATGACCTGTTCTTACAGATATTGTGACACAACAAGTTATGGAGCAGGATAATTACACACTACACTATTATATTAGCTATGGTAGCTTACTTTTGGAGTAATAATGGTTGTACATGTGCTACGTTTTCCACTAGTTGAGGAATCTTCGTCTCTGAAAAAATTCAAGAATGTGAATATAGTTTCAGATTTATTTCGCAAACATTCAAGAAGTAATAAGATGAGCGATCTACATAAGAAAAAAGCGATAGATTACCTTGTATGAAATTTAGTCTCTGTATAAAGTTGCTCACTGTACATGGATTACATATTAATTGCGGTATATAATAAGCTTCTTTAAAATTTGTACAGCTCGTTTAGTAAAAACGCAACAGTCAGAGGAAGAGTTATTTTCATTTCCAAAAAAGAGTCTATTTTGCATCACTTGCAGTAGCACAGTAGTTGACGTTAGTATTGCGTCAACTCGTTCCATTTTTTTCAAAATTCGTTTTTGGATGCACTAAATTCACTTAAAACGTTGAGTTGCGTAGGTCAGTTTTTACTTGCACAGTAACTCTGTCCTGGTTTGATTCATACGTCAAGTTTAATTGTACGCTGTAACTTTCAATCAACTGTAATACACGTTAACAAATGTATGCACTGTACACATGAACATCGCATCGTACTGTATTATGCTTATGTACATAGGTAAATAGTTAGATATTATATTTCCGGTACAAATTGAAACATTTAGACAAGTATATATTTTTTGAAAATCTATTTACATGTTAACCACATCTTAACGCATAATAATGTGTCTAAGAGACAGGAAACGAAAAGTGTCGCAGGTAAAGACACAAAGATAGAGAACCAAACTCATCCCATTTCAAAATATCAAGAGACGTGCGTGACTAATTAGCATCTATGTTTGTACCGACGACGACGGGTGTGCTTTACCCGGCAACCACCGCACTCGCACCAGTCGCACCACTTAAGCCTCAAAGTATGATCTGCACAGTAAAATGACTATGATGGTAATGAAACAAGCACGAATCTCCTTTTTTCACTTGAAACGTGACTGTCTCCATAAAAATGTAATTCACGCATAATTATTAAATATATTTAATTGCGTACATACATTTTTTCATTTGAATTCCGTATGTCGTGTGGTAACGAATTATAATGTATAGTAATTTTCATTCAAACTTTTTGAGTAGATACCGAGTTAAGATGTACAAATTTTTAACCATTAGTTTTGATTTCCAAGTACTTAAACAAATATATATATATGCTTACATGTATGTATATGTACATTTGTCACATTTCCTGTAAAAGTTTTTTTTTTACAATAAAAAGCTTGGTGAGCTGTGAAAGTGACTAGTTTCTGTATGAGAATCACGATGGTAACGCTACTGCTATCTCTGTAGACTTGTCGCCCTTCCATCTGATGATGATATTATGCATAACGTGTCACTATGATACTCTGTCATCCTTACAGTTGAGCAGGACATAGTCATCATCATGATCGTTTTATCATTTTTGTCATCATTAAAAACTTTTTTCTTCTCTTCTTTTCTGTAGTCAAGAAACCATCTTCGTTTTCTTCTGTTTCATCTTGATTTAGCAAAAACGATAGATACTAGTACAAAGTTCATAACAGGTCATTCACGTATGTAAAGCCGACAAAGAAGTTCCTTTTTTTTGTGAAAAAAAGGTTTGTTCTTCCGGTTAAGTTAATTGTAACTAACTGAAGCACTGTCAGAATTTTAAACAGCAGCAGTGACAATTGTATATTTAGTTGCGCGGCAGTAGAGCAGAACGGCAAGTTTGATTCCCTTTATCTTTGCAGCGATGATGATAATAAATACAAATTCAAAAGGGGTTGGAGAAGAAAAAAAAACAAGATGTGTATTTACGACATACATGCGCCCTTTTAGAGGGTTACTTTTACCTGGAAATTTCTAGCAGTAGTTTACGATACGATAAATAGCTAGATAAACAATTTATTTGAATTTTTGCCCTTTTCTTCATACGACATTTGTGTAACTAATGTACATAAATACGCGCAAGATTGTACGATGTGCTGTTTTGTTTGTGAATAATAAGACGTCACGAAAATCAGGATGACACTGGATAGGAGGCAGAAGCTGAGTGGGATTTGTTGCGGCATTTGTCCTCCAGTTTGCATGGCAGCTGGGAGCTCTCCTGTAGAAAAAAAGAAAGAAAAAAATACATAAAATGAAATGGTATACAGAAACGTGAAACAGAGAAGATAGAAGAGGAACAACATCAAACGTACATTTACTCCTTTTGAATTAACAATTAGATTCAGGAAGGGACCTGCGAAAAAAGGACTTTTCTGTTTGGATGGTTTGAAAGAGCAGGAAGAGGACTACTTCAAAGTTTTTTTTTTCACTCACTAATTACTCGACTTTATCCATTCAACCGTGTATAACTCAGGACGGAGATGGAGAAAAAGAAAATAATGAAAAAAGGAACTGTCTGTATTTTATGTAGTGCTTGCACACACACACACTACTACTTATACATATGGGGTCATCGACGTCACTATGGATTTACGGTGAGTTATATGGAGAAAAGATAGAAAAAAAGTACCTCTACAGAAAAAGAAAGGAACGGAACAGGGAAAAGGTGGCCACTTTAGTACAACATTTGATTAGGAAGCGCATATGGGAAATATATTTTACTTGAATGAAACTAGTGTCCGTTGTGATCAAGATCTTATTTCACCAGGAAAAGAGGAGAGTAGTAGAGTAGTAACAGCAGGAAGCATGCATGATCAGGATGATGATGAGATGAACAAGAAAGAAAATAGCAGTTGAGTCGCATTCATTCATTTATTCATTCAAAGTAAAGGTAGAAAAATATGTAGCAAAATGCGTTATATAATGGCAGCATATGATGTGTGATGGTAGCGGTTGTGTAGGTGGGACGCGATAGTGGTGGTAGCAGTGGTATGTGGTTTTTCAGCCCTTGGTTTTCTCTTCATAATATTGCATATTGCTACACAACTACGAGAAAGAAGCAAACTATCAAAGTTCCAAAGAACGAATTAACTTTTATGAATATCAAGTGTACTTAATGTCCGTGTGTTTGTGTGTATGTGAGCAAGCATTTCCTTACTTCTACAAATGCGCTAATATATGTACAATATTTAATGTTTTAAGCTGTGTGTATGTTCCTCAGAGTGCTTCCAATAAATCTCAAGAGGAAAGGATCACCCGGGTACTCCCATCTGACATGGCATAAATAAAGGGGCGACGGGAAACGAAGCGAGACGGCATGGCTGCGTTTTTAGAAGACGGAGAAGAAGAAGAACGAAAAAAAGTAATGGAAAAGTAGGAACAAGCAACAGAGAGAAAAGTACCTAAAATCCAACACGTTCCCAATTTCTAGAAGTACATAATAATATGAGCATTTAGTAGAGAAAACTACTATTTCTACTATTGCTACTGCTTTCTCTTCACATCATCCACCGCCACACCACACATACCATCGTCATCATCAGCAACGCGTAATACGATATTTTATAGCTTTTAATGCGGTGGCGGATTGATAGATAGAAAAGATAGATTACTGTGCACACACATATGTCTTTGGTTAGTGGAAAGAAAACCGGCGGATTATTTGAGTGAATGTGTATGTATGTTTGAACTATTTTTAGGGGAAAAAATGGTTGATAAAAAGTTGAATGTTTTTCTTGTCTAAAATTCACGAATTGTGTGTTTGAATAGGTGCTGGATATAAATATAATATGTATGACGCACGGATTACAAAAGTAGTGAAGTGGGGTAGAAAATAAAACCAGGAAGCATATTACACCAGCAGCACTAGAAAAGCAGCATACACTGCACTGCCACGAGAATAAGATCAAAATCAAGTGTAAAAAGACGAAATGGGATGTTGATGACGAGTAAGAGGGGGTAGTCGGGTTAAGTTGGCTTTTGTATGTGTGTGTGTGTGTTTTTTTAACTGTACGTAATGGTAGATTTGGTGGTGTCATGGAGTACAGGCATGATGGTGCTTACGTAATGTAAATGATGCTGGCATGCATACAAAACCAGTAGTTATTTCTCGCTTTTTCTTCCTTCTTTCCTTTCAATTTTATTCCCTTTAAAAACAGAGTACCTATCCTTCCAACAGTTAAGTATATGCTTGTCTACAAATTTAATGGGGAGAAGAAGACGATGAAGAAAAAGAAGAAATAGCATGGTAAGCAAACCGCACAGGTTTATTTTTTTGAAGTGAGCGAGTCATGGAGAACGGAGAATCGCTGGATCAAACAAACTCCAGTCTTAAAATTATTCTGCTGGTGTGTGCGTATTTCACTTCAATTTGAAGATCGATGGCAGCGCAGAGTTAGTTATTAGGTATTATGTACATATATTTAAATGTGTGCATAGTTACACATTTCGAAAAGTAGCACGTGTACATCCTCATGTAAAAAAAAGATGGTACAGTTATAGTAGTAGTAGTGGTAACAGTGGCAATATAATGGTAAAATATTCATTCGCAATGTACTCCTTTCTCATCCATCCATCCTATTGAATTTTATTCAGAGAAAAGTACATACGAAAAGAGAAGAAAGGCAGACTGTATTGACTATCTCTGTTTTTTCTTTGAAAAGAAAAAGTTTTTTCTTGCTGCAGAAAAACGAACTGGATCAGCAGTTTAAAAAGATCAAGCTTTTAAAAAAAGAGGGGGAAAATGAAAGAAACTTTTACTGTCTCTACTCTCTCCGCCTATTCCTTTTCTGGCATTATTCATCTGGATGTCGGCACTACTATGCATTTCTTCTTGTTTCTATATTTATTCTCCTTTTTTGTTGCAGACACAATACAATGAACTCACATGACCTATGTCGACGCATAGTGTATTGGAGAAAAAAAAATACTACAATAGTCATAATAACAATCGACAAAACTGCATTTCCTTTCTTTTCGAAAAGTTCCATGACAAATAGGGATGGTATGAGGGATACTTGAAATTTAGTGATGGTAGATCACTTTCTTCAGGTTGTTCCAACTAGAGAGAGACTATATAATATGCACCAATTTGGAACTTTTTATCCGCATTATTTTTAGTTTTTAAACTGGAACAAACTGGTTTTTGGTGTCTGCACTTTTTAGTTTTTAACTGTAGAAAAAATATGCTATGACATTATTGTTCAAGAGTATTAGTTTCTGATTAGAAGGAAACTAGATTGTGCTGATTTGAAAAATTTAATTTTGTACATGTCAAGACACTGAGAGCTGTAGTTTTTAGAACGATGCTAAATGTTGAAGTTAAATGTCAAAAATTAAATTAAACTTATGCAAGTAGACGTGAGTCACTGGAGATTATTGCCAAGATATATCTTGAGGGTGAAATTGTGGTCGTCTATAAGATCGTAAAGTGTATGTCAGCCATATCAACCTGAAAATGACGTTACATGAAGTAGGTGAAACAAAGCTTTTCATAAAAAATTAGTATTAAATGATTAGTTCACTATTGCGAATTCGTCATCAAAAGGGCAACACACATAAAACTTTCTCGGAACTGTGGTTAAAACAACTTAAATCCATCTTTACTACCACTGACCACAATATTATTATCAGCTCAATTTCCCTTGCGAGTTGCAACTAACAAGCAAGCATCACGTTTCGCAACGTATTTCCATTTTCCATTGTTGTAATTAAAGAAGCAAACATGATGAAACATTGGTAATAAAAAGTTTATTTTTGGTACGAAATATGCTGTTTTCGGTAAATTAATGAAAGTTAAATATTTTATTGCCATACATGTATTTGTACATATCGTCATCGTCACATGTATGCTGGTGAAAATATGCATGCGCTCGTGGAAAATTTCTGGTAATATTGCATTCTTTAACTTGTTTGTATTTTGCATGCTTGCTTTGTCTTGTTTTTGTGCAGAACTCTCATGTCAGCAGAT
>JAHZMZ010005246.1:0-24228 GCA_027743805.1 Lepidocyrtoides sp. E14
TGTTATAATGGGCAGACCAGTAAGTAATGTACTGACATTTGTTTAACACTAATAAAGCTTAATAATAATAATAATAATAATAATAATGAAAATGAAAAGATTTCTTTTCATACAAAATTAAACATCTCATCTCTCTCTCTCTTTCTCCATTTCCTTTGTATTCCATGTGGATTCAAAATGTTCTCCTGCCCCAATAATCGAATTTTTGTTTAACAAGGAAAAGGATGTTCCCAATCAAACTTTAACGCAATAAAGCCAGATAAACATTTTATTTTGCAATGTTAACGTGAATAATGTACACTAATATAAAAAGATCTTTGGAGCATTATCCGCTCCGTCGGCGTCTGTACAGTGCACACACACATACACGCAAAATCAGTCTTTTCTTCCTTTCTCCTATTCACCGCATTTTAAAAAACTTTGAATGCTATCTAATGGCATTACATTTACTACTCATTCAGTCTTTCATTAATGTATCAAAAAATGCCCTTAAATTACATTCATATCCAACCAAATTCTTTGCGTAGTGCTATGGTTCTTCTTTATCAGAGATAGATAATGCTTTTTTCTCTTAAGTAGCAGCCAACACAACTTCTCATATATGCTCTTTTTTGTTCTCATCATCCCACATTTCATGCTCTACACACACAATTTTTTTTCTCTACTATACTTGTACTCATTTCTGTTCTTTTCTACTTGGATGGATTTTAGATTGTTGAATAGACTTTAACCCAACATCATCATTGAACTTGTTCCTTTTTTTTCCTTGCTCTCGCTCAACCCATATTTCCACGGCTGTTCTGCTTTACTCCACTACTAGAGAGGCAAAAAGATAAGACGAGTAAGTGATGCAATATTTTCCTAAATTAGACAGATATTCCTCCCAAAGTTGTTGGAATGAAGTTATGCAACGTAAAGGGCAAAAGGGAGATATAATTTCTGGTAATGAATAAAAACGATTGTGCCTCTTCCTAATGCATGTGTGTACAAAGGATCAGTCGGAAATGGCATCATCACAGAGGATCTGACAGTAACTGTAATAGAACGACATACTTTTTCCCCGGGAAAATGCTCGTGTAAAAAGATCGTGGGACCACTTGGACCATATTTTTTGTTTTTATCTTCTTTTTCGTTTTCAGAAAGGAGCTTAAATATACATGCATTTACTTATTAATATTCAGGCACTATAATAATTTCTTGTGCACAATGAGCTTGTTATAGATTTTTTTAAAGTGAAGAAGGTAAAAAGGAGTGGTGGAATGTGTTATGTGAAGACATTCATATATTTTTTTTTATAAATGTTCTACAGCAAAAAAAATGCATTTGCATTCAATGATTTTTACGTCAAGACTGGATAAGCTGATGTTGTTTTTGTTGTTGCTGTTGTTGTGAATGCACATTACGATATACTATATGAAAGCAAAAAGGCTGTTTGTCTGTCTTCGTGAATGTGTATATGACTGAGTATGAAACGTTAATGTTTTATCTTCTTTGCACTTACGTGCCCATCCACAAGTGCACTTTTAGCAGTTAACTAAAGTGTTATATGAGCAATTTACATTTTACAATCACAAAGGGATATCTCCTGTAAATAGCTAAAGTACTCATAATAACGAGGAGCATGGTGAAGCTCAAAGTAATATTATTATCATCATTATCATCATGCTTCCCACTTCTCCTCCTCTTCTTCGTATCGTACACGTCCTTCTATCTAATATCCCATTCCAGAAAATATATACTTTTACGCACCTTATTTACAAAAAACTCCTTTGAAGAAGACATTGCTGCAAACTAAGAAGTTGGTATTCATAAAAAGAGAAGGCTGACTGGAAGTTTTTAAAGGAGATCAAGGAAAAGGAACAAGGATTCACACACTCGCACACAGTCACACATACTTACAAAAAAAGTTTTTTTAGAGATGCAGACTGTTTCATTTCTGCTGAAAGATAATGTAAGATACTTTTACAATGTTAGTTGGTGTGTGTAGTAGCAAAAGAAGAGTGTAAAAATATCCATATATACCTCCTCTCTGACACTGCACTGGTGCTCACATGACAGTACAAACTCATGCATGTGTTCCCATAAGAGCTCTCCCGCTAGTTGTTTGTGCGTGAACTGTTGTAAGTTTTTTTCCTCATTTTCTTTTCCACTGTCTCTCCTGCATTTTTTCCCCTGAAAAGTCGATCGACGGAATAGAGAGATATAGGTGCTGACAAGCAAATGTAATTTAGCTAAGCATTAGTGTGCTTTAAAGTGAGTTATCGAGCTCCTCTAATCTTACATGTTGGTAGACATATTTATGCTTTTTTCCCTATAAAATGTCCCATTCAAAGTATCATTGTATATTATACGTAGGTATATGTACATAGATACACATGACTATCAATGCGTATGTGTGTATTCATGTTTTTATGTTCGCCTTGTTCTGCGACGAGTGTGCGACTAGTAGTTTAGTTGAGATGTAAGCAACAATTTTTTTTCATAGGGAATGACTGAGACAGACACATCAGACCCATACGTGAAATGAAAAGACAAAAAATGGAGAGAGGAGAGAGAGAGAGGTAGAGAGAAAGAAAATGAAGACTTGTCGTCTGTGAAGAACATGATGATGTTGTTGCTGATGATGATGACGATGTTGTTGTGTGTGTCTGCATAAAATGTTTCCACTGGAAATGTCGTTTTACCTCACACACACACACACATTCATGACAGGCCTGTGCCTGTAGTCGTAATGCCATTTGTGTGATTGTATTAAGGTAAGTGACACTGGTGTTCAGTTTAGAGCAGTAGCTGCGCATGCAGTAGCATATTATGTAGGTGGTTGAAAAAAAGAGATGAGAAATGCTTAAATAAATTCATTTGCTTTTGTATTTAAATTAGGATTGTGAATCATCCACGAGAATAATGCAAATGGAAGGGTTATTATGGGTTTTATAGATTATGTTATGAGAATGCATCATAAATATAAATTGTAAGTAGATTTAATAAAATGCATTCTTCGTGAAGATTTTTTTAGCATAAAATGGCAGACAACATAAAAATTCATTTAGTAAGTGGACACATTATGAAACAGAATTTTTTTAAAAGCAACATTTCTAACCAAGAAATTTTTATAGCATTGTCAGGAGACGCAAATGAATGTTATCAAATGGAATGCTGGTAAATGTTTGCAGGTGTTCCATCGAACAATGGGAAAATATTCGGAGATAAAATAAATATTGCTTGCATGCACCTCACAAAACGGAATAATGGAAATCATAAATTGCTTCTTTTATTCTACTCTGACGTTGTTTAACAAAATAAGGTCAAATGACAAGCACATTCATAAACATTTGTGTAATTACTCAAGTGTTGTGTGCACTCGACTTGTACAAAATGTAAACAAAGTGCCAGCCAGTTAATTAATAAATTTAGTCAGTGTAAACAGTTTTTCACCCACTGATTATTCAATTAAAGTATAAAAAATAGTTAAAGAGAACTGTTGACATGCTTAGTAACAGCTCTACTATGTATGCAGCAACCTTGTAAAAGACAGTACACACTACACACAAATAATAGCTTGTAGCCAGCAAAAGAGTGTCATGTAAATACAACTCCCGTATTGTAACTCGCATCCAATTTATTTTACCAGCCATCTAAGCTGGAAAAATTCTAATGACATTTTAGGATTAAAAATTATACAGAATAAAAGCTAGCCTCCTTCTCTACTGAATACAAACGCTCATTAATATATATCATACAAGCTAACCGTTTTGTTCCGTTTTTGGGGATGCGGATTACATCTACATAGCTCAATGTTCCAAACATTTGTTTTTCAAGCTACTTTACTCTTTTTTACGCTCTATCTTTCATATGGCATGATTCATTGGCAGTGAACCGAGAAAAAACTCGATTTATCATGCATTACATCATATAATGAGCGCATATGCGCATAGATTAGAGACTTTTTATTATAAAAACGCAGCAACTGATGAAAATGTGAATTTGCTCAGAAATTCAGTACCACTCTTGTTTACTCAATACTCCAAAGAAACGATTTTCGGTAAAGAGTAGTGCTTACTCTGTTGCTTATTTACCAAATCCAATATTGCCTGTATCTTTTATCAGAATTTCAAATCTTCCAAATGTCGATGCTGATAATGATGACAGTGCTAGCAGCAGTAGCAGCAGCAATTCTCGTCTCTCGATATGGTGATGATTTAGTTAACATTTCATGGGACTCAAGCGTGGCAATAAGTATGCATATGGATTACTTCTGTAAAAAAGTCCTCTTGAACAAGTTAAGTACTTATAACAAGTTCATAGTCTGTCTGCAAACACACATACACACACAGACAAAAAAAAAGAATATGAAAAAGAAGAAGGCTCTCGCCAGAAAGGCAAAGAGAAAAATCAGAACCGGAAAGCTGTTTCTTCTCTTCTTTTTCTGCTCGTGTAGTATACTTGTCTCGAACAAAACCTCTCTCTCTCTCTCGCTATCTTCTCCCTCGAACAAGTTTTATGTTCTCGCAAATACCCATATAAAATATATTTCTTTTATTTCTATCAGCATGCTAGTGTCTATGAATAATATGTACACATTTGTTAGTGGCACTTGCAGAAAAATTACTTTATATACCTACACTTTATACGTATAGGTACGCGTAAGCAAAAGTGCTGCTACTGCCGTAGCTGGAGTCACTAACTCATTGAAAAAATCGAGTTGTTATTGTGAAGAAGAAGCAGAAAGAGAGAAGAAGATGAAAAAAAATCAGAGAGAAACTTTTTTTTTCCAAATTTGATCCGAAGCCAAGTAACTGCTTCAGTTGTGTGTGTATGTCGCTGTGTGTGGATACCTACAAGAGTATTAAAGTACATATAAGTACGTATATTTGCAAACTATGTACACTTATGTACACGACCGCTATACAAATGCCAAAAAATTCTTTCATTCATTCTCTCTTACAACTGCAAACTGTTAATATGGAAAACGGGTACGTTTATAATTCTACCAAGCGTCACACTGACTAGGAGAGAATGCATGATGCTTGAAGTATTCTTTTTTCTTCTTTTTTTCTCTTTCTCTCTACAAGAGAAACTAGAAAGAGAGAGATAGAAAATGAAATAGCGTAAAATGACATAAGCTGGCTAAAAAACTTTAGCAACTTGGGTGGAGTATGCATGCAGCGTGTAAAGTATCTATATGTGCAGCTACCCCGCATAAAACAACGTGATGGGGTTGTGGGTATGCATGCATGTATATACATATATGCATGTTTTGCTACGCCGGGTGACTGTAGCAAAAGGCAATAAATTAGTCAAAACACATTTGCCTAAATAAATAAACAGATGGGTTCACTTCGTTCATTTTTTCTCTTTCTTGACTTTTTCCTATTTTTTCCATTCCACTACTTGTAGAAGATTGAAATGAAAAAAGTCAACCAGATATATGGTAGCTTAATGCTACATGATAAGTGGATATATGTATACCAGCGTGAATGCATGCAATAATATATATATACATACATACAAACAAAGCATTTCATCATCATCAGCCAGCAGCACAACGAACCACTAGCAGCAGAAACTTCTGCACACACAGAGACAGGGAGAACAACAACAAAAATTTTTGTACGACAAAAACAAGACGAATGTGAAAAATTGCAGAGAAATAGATAAATAAAATAGTTTTGTTGGTGTGGAAGAGCTAAAGATTCAAGCCAACCAATAGCAGTGGTAGTACTTTTGTCTTTATTCATGCATTGATATGATTATCCTATCCAGTAGAGACAGTGGATGAGAGGAAAAAGAAAAAAAGTGAAAGACTTCCCATTCACTAGTATTGCTGCTCCTACTTAGTACAACTGAGCATAGTCAAGCTCGCCATTTCTTCTTTGCAATGAAGTGTGGAGGGAGATTGTATTAAGAGTGGAGGTGGTGGTATGGAGAAGTTAAAAAATATGGGAAGTCAGAGAAAAGCAGGAAAAGCTGAACTACTTGAGACTGTTTGTGGTGGGTGTAAAAATCAATGTAAATAGTATAAAATTTGTGTGTTTAAGTAGATAATGCCATGGGTGAATGAATCTTGTTTTGGAATGAAATCAAGTCGTATTATTACATCCCTGTATTCTCCATTTCCACTACTTGTCTTTCTTCCTCGTCGTAGAGAAGTGCATCCGAGGCTCAATTGCAAATGAAACCACCACTTCTTATTGACAATCCAATGAAATCAAGGCTTGTTCCACAGAAACATGACTTGGAAATTACGGTAAATAAAAATGAAAGGAATGAAAAAACCAGGACATTTCTAGGCTTTAGAAATTTTATTAACAAACAGCTTTGAACTTTTCATTATTGGTATTGTACCATGAATTGTATACAGACATTCTTTACCATAAGTAATTAGTATTAAAGTTATAACCATTGCTATTGCAGCATCTAATGCTGACACAAACACTACTACATATATCACTACTAGTGCTACTTTTTCTCGTTTGAAGTGTATTCGCTCTACTTACTTGCTTTTTTAACTTTTTTATTCAAATGCATCTCAACCGTATAATCCTATTTTACCACTTACCATTCTGCATCAGTAATAAATGCTGATGTCTGTAGTTTTTCATAAAAAAAACCTTAGGTTGTGCGATACTATTTCATTTGACTGACAGTACTGTTCCGTTAAAAATGAAAATGCACATACCATGTACTTTTGGTCATCTATTATGTAATCAGATTAAAAGTATAGTAGCCCGGAACCGAGAACAGAAAACTTTTTATTTTAATTTACAGTATATTTACTTATATACCTCAGATGTAGTTCTATTTTATAGCGAGTCAGCAAATTTGCTTTACATACATTTATTAAGTAAGCCATGAAAAAGAATCTCCTTCGGAGATTCTCCGGCGCATTCGCATACTTTCCATTTTTAGCCCTTTCCAGAATTCAATTTTACCAATAATTCCTATCACCACAACCTGATGCCATTTACAACGAGACGCTGTATGTTATATATTGATATTGATAAAATGCAAAAAAAAACATCCACTTGAAGAGATCAAGTTCATATGAATCCATGGAGAACAGGCAAGGTTTTGAATTTCTACAATCCAATTTCTAAGCATGCAGTTCTTCTCAGAGTCTATTACAATTGAGGGATCTAACTTGGAATAGTGCTCATCAATTACATCAGCCAGTCTATTTTATAAATATTTTGTCTTTGCACCGTATAATATGCAGCAAGTTGTTCTATATATATTATAAATAAATTGACATGCTGCAACGTATTTACAACTCGCATTCAAATATAGTATCACTCTAAATACACACGTCAGTTTTATCATCACCATTGCATCCACAACCACATTGCAGTCTTCAATGCACCAGAAGCACGGCACGGCTTCTCTCAAAGTAATTTCAATTTCAGACGATTCCTCCCAATCGATGCTGATTCTGAATTTTTTCCCTCTAAACGTAACAAACAGCATGATGCAATAGACGCAAACACACACATATAATCATAATATCATGTTGACATTATTATGTTTGGAAATGTGTGAAGAGTAAATAGTAACGCAAGCTATATGTATGTACATGCAATTTGGGTGGTTTCGATCTTGATCATGATGATGATGCCTTTCAGGAATGTCTTGAAGCTGGAAACAAAATCAACTCCCGAAAAGGTTTCACTTCACAGGCCCTGTTTCCTTTCCCATAATATAAAAATATCAGAACTAAGTGGTGTTATATCTGAAATACAATCACATCATTTTCCTGTCTGCACGCTGTAGATATCCAATGTCAATGAAAAGAAATGCATGTATATTAAACTTTCAAAAACACAAGCAAATACATGCTGCTTTGTGCTCCTGCTAACTGTATGATGCAAAGGAGATGAAAAAGTGGCAGCAAATAAACAAAGTGCCATCATTTAAACAGACTCCAGAAAGACGCATTTTTTATATTCCAAAAAAGTAAAAGCTGAAGCAAGAAAACAGCTTCAACTCCTGCTGATCATCTCAAATACTTTGTTTTTGTTGTTTTTGCTGCTGGATAGGTAGTTTTTCACCAAGTCAATCTTTGATATTGACATTACATACGTATGACTATGACTGCACTACTGCAGTCAAACAATTTTTTTATTTCATTTTTTTCTCCAAGACAAGTGAAGTAGCACAGTGAATGAGGACCTACTGCTGATTTTATTATGCCAAGAGCTACTACAGATCACTGTTGTATGCTAATACTGGAAGTGAAATGTAAAGCTTTACTGGCTGCTTTTATTCACATGTTTACTTAAACTTTTTCATATTTGCGCTTTTTAAACATAGGCACAGTGGCAAGTTTGTTGCAGTAAAATTCTGCTGCTGCTGCTGCTACTTCTGCTGTGTAGTATGTTCACATCGTTGCATTATATATGTCGTTAGTTTACAAATCGTGCGAACAAATGAAGTGTGTAAAGTCGAAACCCAGAAGGAACTTTTTAAAAAATATGGCTTAAAAAGGAGACGAGATGAGGAGTAAAGCAGCATCTAGCATGATATAATAATAACAAAGTTGGATAAAAAAAGGACAAAAATATACACATATGTATATCTTGGATTCATACATCAGGAAAAGCAAATAAAGTGAAATGTTGGAAGCAGTCATGCTGATAAAAAATTCTGACATTTTTCTTATGCCTTGGTGCATCAAATACTTGTTCATGTCAGTGAATGTGCTTAATGTGCCAAATACGTCAAAATATAAAAAAGGGTCTCGTCATTACCAGCACGACCTGCTACCATGCATCCATAATTCTATACTGCATGACTGCAGACAAGCATGTAAATACAGTTAACATAAAAGCGGTGTGATGAGGTGAAAAGGAAAAAAAACAGCACAAGAGACATTGAAAATTTATGTAGACACTTCATGTTTATCAGTCAACTACCTAGAAATCAATGGAGAAATGTTAATCATCCCGCTAAATACTTACCCATATCCCTTTATCCTCTAACATATTACATAATGTAAATGTCTTGAGTTGGTTGGAGTTTATTGTGCTTACGCATGGCAAAGCATACCTGATATCTGAACTCTCTAAACATCTCAATCATTTCTTCTCGTGAAAAGTATCATATACATTAGAGGGACATGTTGTTTTGGTTAGTTTGTAAAAACCAACGATTTATGGACGCATGGCACACAACAAGAATTATTAACATTTTTTCACAACCGTCATTACTCTTGTAATCTCTTACTGGAAGAAATATATTATTTTGTGTGCTTTTTAACCAATAGTCATTTTTATACTTACATACATGACCACCAAGGGTTTTCTCAATTTTTTACATGCTTCTTTTGCTGCAGGCAGCTCATACACAATATGGCATGCTTCATTCCCAACTGTGAGCACTTCAAAACATTTGTTCTGAATAAATAAATAATTAGTTCAGGAAGATTGAAAGGAACTATTTCTTACTACCATATATTTTATGACAGGCACCGCATTCATTTATGGCAACTCCTGTTGCATTGAATTCTTATTTTAGTTTTAAATTGTAGAGTTGGACCGTCAGGAATGGGAGTTCTGTAGCGTCTACAGAGCTCAAAGGTTAGGTCAATGAAATTACCATGTACCTGGGGAAATATAGATGTGCCTAGGAGGTTTTAAATTTGTGTATGAGGTCATTGTAAGATTCAGTGTTTAATAAAATGTATAATATGAATTTGTTTGGATAATAATTTCAAGGCAACATTATCTGCTTCTGTCAACTGCACCCCACTAAAGCGATGTGAAAACAGGGTAATCAAGTTGCAACAAATTTTTTTCTACGTTAGTTACACGTAATTTTAATTCGGTCTTGTACAAACGTACAAAGTTTCTACGAGATATCATGTGCATAGGAAATGTTACGGTCTGCTAGAATATAAATAAATGAAGGAGTGGAAACATCGTAAAGCCAGATTTTGTAGACGTCATTTACCATAAAATTAGAAGGTCTATACAAAGCTAAAATAGACATTTCATTATTTTCCCTGAGGACTAACTTTTCGATTCAGGTAGAGTAAACAAACGCACGTACGCACGGTCAAAACATAAGGATTCACTTTAGTTACCTTCATTACAACATTGGGATACCAAAAAGATTGTCTTTTTATCTAAAAAAAAGGTGTATGCGAGAATGTAAGTGCGTTTGCAGCAGTGTGCACGAGCCAACGACCAACCAGCTTACTTACATCGTCATATCAGACGTGAGATATTGTTACCTAGCTTGCCCACGAACCCAATTTTCAAATGCTGGCAAAAGAAAGTGGAGATGAAGTCAAAAACGTTAAAAAGAGTCGCTTGAAACTATTTCCACCTTCTCCACAGTCCATACTATCATGCTCAAACCGTTTCCTTATTTTCGCAGCAACCATTCACTGAAATGTATGAATAGTGAAAACTGCCAACTAGTTGTGAAAGCACGCACACATGATATAGGTGTACTAGTGCAGAGATCAGCCATTTGTGCATTCATATTTTAGTGTGCATGTAGTAGTAGTAAGTGATCATAATAACAATCATAATAAACTACGGAGTTAATTTCGTTTATGGTGCGTTGCAATATAATGGACTCACTGGCTCGCAACTCGCCAGGATCTAGAAGAGAGACCTTTACTGAATGCGGGCGTGAGGACCTGTTTACTAGAATTGTACTCTATCAGTACGTCTCTGGTCTGGCCTGCGAACGACTTTTGAGAGTTTTCGGATGTAATATACAATGTGATTGGGTTTGATATATTATGCATTTACAGGTTAAAAGGTACGTAGCCGTGTGAATGTTAGGTGGGTAGTGGGTGGGTAAGGTAAGTTAGAGAAGGGAAAACAGGTAAAAGTTATGTGTGATATAGCTTCCTCCGACAAACAAGCGTTTATTACTTTTGAGCACTTGTGCTGCTTTTGGCTAAGTTGAAGAGATTGTTACGTTTCCTGAAACAAGTGCTAAAGCCAGTGTTGCTGGAGTGGGATGGTTGTGCCGCTGCTGATACAAAATCTCTCTAGAGATATGCAGGAAAATTACGTACCATGTGAATTTTCATAGATTCGCTATATTATATATTCTCGTGTTATTTAGAGTTAGAGCAACACACGAAAATGTTCGCTCAACTTTGCACATTCACGCGAGCCATGCCATGATAATCATCAGCTCGCTCAGAAGTGGTTTGCTTTGGGGCTACTTGCTTGCTTACTTCCATGTTTGCCTACTTTCTTCCTAGATTTTACGTAGAGAGATAGATGATTCCATTTTCTCGCTTTTCCATGCGAAGAAGATGAAAAGTTTCGTTTCATTTAAAATGTTTAGCTCTACTTTGTATTAGATGCTGTGTGAAGTCAACAAGCTACTGTATGTATACCAGTGGCTCTTTATTGTCAGAAGAAAATGATATAATGAAAAGTGAACTCTCTCAGTTCTTCTTGTTGATGTGCGATTTTCGTTACAATTCCAATTTTCATTCGAGAAGAGGCCCACCGGGAACTTATTCACGGAAAGATGAGTTCCACTCTGCCAGTAGTACTAGAAATGATACTGCTAAAAACTTTGACGATGACTTACTACAATTGCCGGAATGGGATGTGTTGTCGTATTTTGGGAATTTCCTACCATCCAAGATAACTATTAGTGTAGGTATATGTATGAATGCATTTATGTGTTACAATTCTAAACTTTTATTGCAGAAGCAATCGTCAAATCGCAATTTCAGCAATAATTATTAGAATGAAATAGGTACGTGCGTAGAGATGTTCCGTAAATATTATCACACGCATGTCGATTTGCCAAATGAAAAGATAAATGATAATGGAATTTTGATATGTGTGTTCAGCAGACTACATTAGCTAATGGTGATTTTGCAAGCGTACTTATATCTGTATACACTTACGTGTACTTTAGCAATTACAGAAAAATAAACATGAAATGTTTGAACTATGTACAACTAATCATTCTCTACTTTTCCAAAGTACCTATAAATAGCATATTTATGTATAGTGTATAAAAATGTTGCAATATTGTGTGATTTACTGCAGTACCGACCGATTTGCTCTGCTTTTGCTTGAATTCCACCCATTTTGTACACAATAAATACACGCTACAAGGCTCAGTAAAGTTTGTCAGTTACTGTTAAATGGCTTTGTTTACAGAGTTTTAATTAATGTTTTAATTACACATTTTCCTGCTTAAACAAAGAAGACTACAATTATTACCTATTCAGCAGCTTACATGAATCTTTTGTCACTAGTGCACACAAACAACCGATGTTTCATGTATTAACTAATGTGAAATTATATCTCGTATGTGTAGTGCATCGCTACATATATACCTACACATGAACATGACTGTGTTAATTTGTTTAACAAGGGTTTATTTATTTAAGGCACAACACAATATCTACCTATTCATGTAATGTGTGTGTCATATACATATTGCAAAATCTATTTTTATAGAATCTACTTACAGAATATCGGCAGAATTTAAACAGAGGGTAAATCGAAGAAATAGTGAAAATTCTTCCTAATCGCTAAAATAGACATGTAAAAAATAAAACTCATGCAAGTGTTGGATAAAGTCGCTCCTCCCTTGTTTGCCATATTATGCTTCGAAATGAGGAAATTAATTAAGTTACATTTGTACGTAGATGTACACATATATTTGTTGAAGATGACAATCAAATAGGCACAGGCGTCGAAAGTGAAAACCAGGAAATGAAGGAAATTATACGCATTCCTTTTTACTTACCAGTTCTTTTACTCTGATGTCGGTTCTCGCTTCTCTGACTCCTATTCTTTTGATGGTGATTGAGCAGCAACCTGCAAGCCAAAATAAGCTATTGTTAGAAATTAAGAAAAATCCATCATTTTAAATTAAGCGACAAGTTTCATGAGCGATTCTTACTACGATGCATGATACATTTTCCTACAGCTTCATTCAAAATGTTGGGCAAATACACAAGTCATTCATGCATATGTCACTCATCTCACCATAAATATGTACATACATCCCTAGCTGTAGTACATTTTACGGAACCCACGCAATACGACAATTAATATCAAAGAAACTGTCGTTTCCCCTTACAGATCTGACTTTTATTACGTACGAGGTGGTCGCCAAAAAAGACGAATAAAATCGTTACAAAAATAAAAACAGCACATTGAAAAGTGCGTTGGGAAAAAACTAGAATAATGGAATGAGTTGTGTGTGACTTGCAAATGTAAATGTGACTCGATGATAGGTGATCCATCACTATACTTCCAGCGGTAAACACAATCATTCACTTGAGCGAAAATTCATCTCGAGTTTTTTTTTTCCTTTAGCTTCTTCCATTCTAAATCATCGTCATCGTCGTCATCATCATCATCATGGCAGAAATGCAGGAAAAGCTCCGTTTCTGCTCCTCATCATCATCATCATCCGTCCTTCCCAAACCAGGAAACTTCCCAAGTACAACAACAGCTTGGCTGCATAACCACAGCAGCCAAACCACCAACATTGAATTTTGTACAGTGATTTCCTTCTCTTAATGTATTTAAGTCTCATTCAGCCGTGAGAAGTATGAAGTAGATAGATGATACATCGTTACTACTACTACTGCTACTAATACTAATACACCACTGCTCTGTTTTTGGTACAACAACTTACATCTCTACAAACATTTCTGCTTTTCTTCTCTTTTCTGATTTCCTCAACGCTTATATGTCTTGGTGGAGCAGTATTTGCTAGCGAGTAGTGGTAGTAATAGTAGTAGTAGAAAGATGCATACATGGAATTCCTTTTCATTTTTAAAAAGGATAGGAGAAAGGGAAAGCTTATACTTATATAAAAGCGGAAAAGTTTTCAAACAATGGGGAGCATGTCATGAAGTACCGGAGAATTATGACTGCGTCAAGATTTCCAGACCAAGAAATTTCTTCCTCTTGTTTGCGCCCATGATCTTGCCATACTTGCATACATACTTATTATTATGCTGCCAACCAATAATAGTATAAAAACATTGTATGTGCTTTTTGCTTGGCTGTTGTAAATATGCTGTGTATACTGTAAACAGATATTTGAACGGTTACAATAGAAGCATCATTTTTATATGCATTTCATGGTTCGGCTCTTAGCATTCTCTTTCTGTGTTCCCTCCCATTTTTTCTTTGGTCTCTTTTTATATGACAAGATACAAAGTGCAATTGCGTTGGAATCAAATGGCAATAGAAATGCACTTGTACGTACTATCTGGAAATAAGTTTTTACTTGCTCATGTTTTACACTAAGCTTTGCATCAACAATCACATTTTTCTTTTTTTTCTTTATTTTGCTTCAATCTTTAGAGTAAAACAAGCCGCCGTTTTAATAAAAAAAACGGAAACACAAAGGGATAAAACAAAGAGAATTTGTGCGTATGCTTGTGTGTGAGTGCGTTTATACATCTTTATTGCGGAATGAAAAGAAAAGAAAAAATGGTGTTTTTGTTACATTTGATTGAAGTTGGTATAAAAGGAACAAAAAATAACAGCAAAGAAATCGGTTTTTTTGTATAAAAACAAATGTTTGGATGGCTTGGCAAGTTTTTATAGAAATATTCCATCTTTCGTATGTGTGCCTTACAATATTATGTATATGTGAGAGATTCTAGTAGCATGGAACTACCACAAGAGAAATCCCGGAGGTATAAAAATTTATGACCCAAAAATTTTGAGTATGTATGTCTAAATGATTGGTTTATGCAGTTCCTTCCTCTCAAAAGTAGTAAGCTCATACCACTCACCATCATGTTGGTATCAACAAACCGATTGGCTGCGTGAATCGGAAAAGGGAATGCTGTAAACTCCAAATAATATTATTCCCAATATAAAAAAAGAATGGAAGGAAAATAACCAAAGGGGTAAAGTATTATCAGAGCACAAGAAATCAACTGGCCAAAATTTTGTTGGTATAATTTGCGAATGTTACTTGCTGGTATCACTGCGCTAGAGGTTTGTTATGCTTTCTAGTATTTTATTGTGCGTATTACAGCTACTACTGCCAAGGAAAAAGATTGTTTTGGTAGACTGGTCAGACAAGCAATGTTTCCTTTTCTCTGGAAAACCAAACACGGAAGGGACAAGACTCCAAACATTTTTACTTGGTTAATTTTTCTTCTATATACTTATTTCGTAATGTGCTATATTATCAAAATCCTGAACGGATACAGGACTAAGATTGGACAATATAAAACATGTCATTTTTTTACAACCCCTCTCCATTAATTTGAAAGTGTAATTTAACGCGAATTAATTTTCCTGACAAGAATCAAGAAAGTGTTATTTAAAATTAACCATTTATTCATCTGGTAAAACGTAGAATATTCGGAGAAATGTTGCTGCAAAGGTGAAAAGAGAAAGAAAAATCTGCAAATGATTGTCCAAAATGAAAAATTGGTCTGTAACATTTAATGGTAATGACATACTGATATAGTAGTAGTGAGAAATGGTGTCACATATTACAGAATGCTTTATTTATATACTGCATATTATTTCCGAGAAAAGATGAGAAAGCAGTAAAAACATGTTTGTGGTGGCCGGTAGGATGATCATGATTTTTAAACGTATTTTCATGAACCATATGCTTCCAATGCAGGGACATAATGGATCTCTTTTTTATAAAGTGAGTTGGTAAAATAATATATAGCTTGATTGTGCACAGCGTAAATACTTTGTGTCTCCCTATTACTATTATGGCACACGTTTTACTACACGCAAAAAAAACAGAAAAAAGTACACCTTGTCCTTTTTTGTTCTTGCCTTTCTCTTTCTCTCCCTCTCCTTAATGTCCTCTCTGTCTCAGGCATTGAACGTAATATATAATGGGAATAATTTAGTGGTTCACACTCTGTTAAATTAAAACACACTTCTTGACTCTCCTTGCCATTATTATTTTAGACTATACTCGCATGGAACAAGGTGTTCTCATTCTCCTCCAAATGCGTGGCCTACGTTCATTCCTCCAAGTCACAATTGTAGTGAAGTATGTAGTAGCAGTGGCACCAGCAGTGCATGTACAATAATTCAAACCAGCTGAGCACATTACTTTTCCTTTGAGAATTTAACTCAAACGAAATTCTTTTATGTACTACTTTAATTCATGAAAATTCAAATTCATCTTGTGGGTAAGTAGCATCATACCTCGTTCCTCTCCTTCTTCTATTACACTGATGTATTGCATATTATACCAACTTATCTAAACACATACCTACGTATACGTACATGTAGATTTTCTTCTATTTTTCCTTATGGCTATTATAACAACGTTCCATTTAGAAATAATAATACTAATAGCCAATGGTATGTAAAAAAATTGCGTTTTCCATCTCTACTCCAACAACTATTCCGTCGCTTCCTTTTGGTCGGCTTCCAGTAATTTACCAAACGCAAGCCAAATTAAAAGACGAATAAGGCCTCAACCAAAGACCCTAGCAGAAGCCTGGCATGCAATGAAGTAGAAAAAGGAAAATCAAATGGAGAAACAGGAGCAGCAGATGATGATCGAAAAGATGAAGAAATAGGAATAAATGTAAAAAGGGTAATATTATAAAGGCAGTTGAACCCTTGAACTCCAACACACTCTCATATTATGTATGTATGTGTTTCCAACAACTAATAACACCGTATCTAACATCACGATACTCTCACGGTACGGTATACTGCAATGGCAATATGAGAGAATAATGTGGGATGTGGGAACCAACGAGCAAGAACCAACACCGCCACCACCACACAATGGTTTTTTGAATGCACCTGCTTGCGCGTAGAGAAGTTTTTCTTCTGTTTTCTCTAAAATAGATATTTTTCTATCTGAAAGTACACTTCGTGTTAAACAGTTGTATGAACAATAGAAAACTATGTGTGGATGCGACTGCTCCCAATAACGCTGTTTTTACTAAGAAGGGAAATATGTGTAAGCAAGCAATGTCTCGGCTAAGTAGAAGACGTCCTCAAGCAGGATAATATGAAGTGAGAGAGAGAGAGAGAGAGAGAGAGAGAGGCAGTGGTGCAGTACTGGTAAATGATCATATCATTACACATTTCTAAACCTTTTTTACACGCACACATTCACACAGAAAATCGGTATAAAAGAAGCTTGTTTTGTAACACAATGAACAAAAAGGTAATTTCTGTTTAACCAGCAGAAGCAGCAAAAATGGTGGTGGTAGTGGCGGTGATGATGATGATGGCAGCGGTAGTAATAATGGTACTTGTGTGTTAAACTTGTTTTGAATGTGGTGGGGGAAAGGAGACGAAGACGATGACGACAGAAAGTGGAACAATTATTGTGCATGAAAATTTTCCTCTTTTAAGTTCTTTCGACATTCTTCTACCATATAGATTTTACACTTTTTTCATAATAAGCTACTCTCTCTATACATATACTACTTTTCAGTACTTGTATTTTGATTTCTCTTCCCGTGAAATGTACTTTGTGTGTGGTTCCATGTATATAGTTAAAAGAGAATGAGCAGGAGGAGAAAAAAGAAAAGCCATTAAAACGTTAAAAAGGAAGAAGAATTGCTCAATGAAACAGCGTTATCATTATATTGTAGTTTAATCCTGTTGTAGAAGTTGGGAAAGGGATCGGAAAGGAGAAAAACAAGGAAATAAGTTTGTAGGAGTAGAGCATAGGACTCTTGATTTTGTTCTGCTACGATTCTGTTGCTGTTTTATGGAATCCAATGGAGGGGGAACATTTATTTAAAAAGTTGGTATTGATACATTACATGTAAGGCTTGTGCCGTGTAGGATCATCATGGCTGAACTATTCTATTCTGAATATTACTTGGCCCAATGGAAAAGAAATCATTAAAGAATTAACGATCAGTCCATATGTTACCAATGCCGCTGTTGCGAATGGAACACGAGCGTACGAAATGCAATACATGCATGTGAAGTGAATACAGTAGGTAGATTTGTTGATTTACGAAATTAAATTAGCAATAAAATGGAAACGTAGGCACGTCAAAATGTTAATATGCAATAATGTAATCGGCATATTTTCAACTATCAGCATATATACACCCCTGCACATTAAGTAAATTAAAATCGAAAATTGCATGCTGAGGAAAAAAATGGGTGATATCACAAACCGAGTCTTTGTCACGTTTTCTATTGACTCACTTCCTATTCTGCTATTTGCTCCCCATTCCTAAGCTTCAAGTGTTTCTATTTCTACAAACGTGGCACGGCAGGATCAGCATACACACCAAAAAAAGTTTGCGAATTTTCCTAGGCATACTTTGTAGATACGGAGCAGTCGTGTTTCTTAGCATAATTTACTATCTAAGTAGGTATGTAGATTGGCGATGCCCTATATACGAATAAAAATGATAAATGCCTTAGATGAGGTCTTTACTGCTTTTTTCTCATCCGGTATTATATCTTCTTACAGCTACCAGCAGCAGCGATAAAATACACAGTGCTAAATATCGTCGCATAATATTGAGTTTCAACGTAACTATTACGTTCATTATTATTTTGGACATCATTGAACCGTGAAGATATTTTAAAATGAATTACAGACATTTGCATATTTACATACTATACTATGCAAGGATGAATATTTCAGATTGATGATGAGATAGTATCTCCAGCAGTAGTAGTATATAGTAGCTCGTACCGTCGAGGATGCCAATTTGCAATGTGTGCACGTTCCCTACTTGCCGTACTTGCTAATAAAATCTTTAACCTGGGCCTGCCTGGAAGATATATCGGAAAGAGGAGAATGAACTGAGGAGAATGATACAAAATAAAGGTTGTTGGATTTTTATATTGTTTTTGTCTGAAAATGGTAGATTTATGCTGTATGCATATTTTTAGTCTCAACTCAATGCATTCAAATCAAACCGTAGATTGCACCTAAAATGTAAGAAATTCTCTTTCCAAACTTTGCAAATACAAAAGATAGTCTGACTCCAGTGAAGCATAGTTTGAATTCGAAAAAAGTAAAAAAGACAAGGTTTTGCTATTCTCTTCATTGTAACAAGATTTTTCTTACCAAAGTAAATATGTATTGTATAAGCCTCAAGTAAAAAAAAATATCCATTCCTTTTAAAGACATTTATGTACGAAGTTCTCTAAGCTGTACAGCATGAAGCTCAGCATTTTATCATTAATTCAGATTTGGCTGTCCTTTGTAAATGAAGCATTGCTACTACATTCAAGAAAGGTTCACTGTGCAGCCGGCAGTATTTTCGTTGTCATTGTGCAACGTTAAAACTAATAATATATTTCCCCTGAAGTCCAAAATGAGCTGACATTTATTTTCTATTCATGCTCTAGTTATGGGAATTGTTTTAGAGTATAAAAAGTACGCGTAATAATGTACTCCTCCTTCTCCTTCCACCATTTTCCAATCTGACAACTGAAAGGAAGACCGAAAAAAAAGAATAAATAAATATCTTACCATTGGATATTTCATGTCTGTAGAGTAGAACCGCCGACACTGCTACAGACAGAGCAGGAGCTAGCTAACAAGTAAAAAGATGTGATGAGACATTTTTTTTGTATTGACGAAGATGTCGCATCTTCTCGATATTCTTTACAGAGTCGTTCAGTGCATACTTACATTGCTCAATCGTCGATTCTTCAAGCAATAATGTGTACCGTTCCAAATTTTGTAGAGAATACTATAAGCACGTTAACTACATAACCCTGCATTATTGAGCTTTCCTCCAACACACTTTTATTTTTCTATCGGTATAAAATTGTAAGAATCTACTTTAAAGGAGCCATATGGCGAATCCCTAAACTATGCTTAGTTCTCTCTCTCTTTTTCTTTAAGATGTGCATAGCAAATTACATTCCAGAGGCTCATCGAGTAACAAATTCTTTTTTTTCTTCTATGCATGCAAAAAAACACGACAAAAGTAGAAGCTTCACTGATGGGATACGATGAGAAAAGGCATGCATGCATAATATTTCTTCCAGAATAGGCTTCCGTTCCTTTTAAATGTACCATTTTACGGAACACATTACGGTTGTGCTGTAAAGTTACTTACTTAACTTGTACAACTTTACTACTACATTCTTCGACACGGGAATGTATGAATGCCACACTTATTGCATGCTTGGTGGTATATGCCCTTATTTTTTATTCTTCTTCTGTACTGCCTTTCCTTTACCTTTCGTAGTATTTTGCATCTACCATACCACTAGTTCGACCCCACTTTTTCTGCTGCAGCTTCATTCTACAACAAGTAACGAACGACGATGAAACTATAAAGCCACTGCTTTTCTACTTTTTTCACATCCTTTCATTCACTTGCCGAATCTCTGAGCAGCATTTCACGGTGAAAAAAATGTAACGCACCACTGATGTTGCTGGTGTAGTATTCTAATCCTCCATATTTATTACTTTATATCTGGGAACAGTTATCTGCATCGCGAAGTGTGTAACAAACTTTTTTCCTCGAGTTTTCCTCTGATTTTCAGCCTTTTTACCACATAAAAATTTTCTATTTTTTTGGTAACAAAACCGGCAAAATATAATAGCCGTGGACGAGCCATTTTGTTCCTGGAAAAATTTCGCAATCCAAAAAAATAGACGCGAGTACTTGGTTGGTACTTGCTACGGACAATATAATATGCATATTATTTTTGTGTGTGTGTGTGTAAGTATTGGTATAACTTTACTGAAAAGTGGTGTACTAGTAGTACTACTTGGTAGTATGATCATGCATATGAATTAATATATTAGGTAAAAAAGTATAAAGCAGGAAACCAAGAGGAAGAAGCGGATACAAAAAACAACATCTGTTTCTTCCTTCCAGATGAATCCTGCTTCTATTTATTTCTGTTGATATCAGACCGCTGAAGCTGAACCTCCATCGCCAACTTTTTTTCCCTTCTTCCTTTACAAATTTATTGAATCCATTTTTCATTTGTATTTCTAAACACGACGAAACGCCACGTAGGCTAGCATATTATACCGACATGCCAGAAAAAAGCAATGTCGTTTTCGTCATGAAAAGGCATAAACATACTTTCAAGCAAAAGGCTGGATACATGATATTAGTCGAGCAAAACCTATTCTAATGTTCCTGCTAATATCCTTTTTCCAGCAATGATTGTCTTCTCATATTATGTTTGAATTTGTATGCATGTGATGATTATATAATGCGATACCGGGTATTTCACCAAACACATTTGCAAAATAGTGGAATAGCAAAAGATGGCCCAGAAGCATATGATGATGATGATCATGATGACGGTAAGCCAAACCCATGTATACTCCGCTCAAGCAGAAGATGTATTTTTTGTCCATTTTTACATGCTTTATATTTTTTTGCAATATCCAATTTCAAAAAATATGAAGTGTTTGCGTGCAAATGTCCATGAGATGCAAAACATGCATAATATATTTTCCTAGTATTGATGTAGGCAAGCAGGCACTCGTCCAACAAATGGTTTGTGTATAGGACACCACCAAAATTTGTATTTACGAGAAGCAGAGAGAAAGTATTAACTCACGTATGAAAGTAATATATTAAACAATTTTTCATCTTCATGAGAGAGAGAGAGAGCATGAGGAAGCTACTGCTGCTAGTGCTGCTGCTGTTGAATGAGAGTTGAACGTACGTATGTAGTTATAAGTACATGGACCAAAATATTATCCTTCTTTGCGAACGCATGCATACTCCAATAATCTAATAATATGCAGACTTTCATTTCACACGAATGAGCCTCTATGCTACATACTAGAAATTTATGGTGCTACATAATTTTCCTTCCAATACACATGTTTGTTTGTTTATATTGCGGATATACCAACATCATTGTTCACTTGTATCAGTTGTTATTATTATCATTGTTACCATTACATTGCGTTTCTCCTATTAATTTTTAAGAACAGGCAGAACCAACTCATAATAATGTCCCTTTTCCTTCCTGCTGTTAAGCCGTCAGCTCATGTAGTTTTGCTAAAAGTTGTTAGCTCAGTAATGTGAATATTACATCACATCTAATATGTATGGCTATTGTTGTTCCTGATGATGATCATGATGAGAGTAGAAGACGACGATGAGAATGGTGCTGTTTCAGTAGTACTAGTTGTACTTTTGTATAGGCCATCAGCAGCAGCATCGTCATCATCATCATCATCTCAATCTGCAAAAGAAGGGAATAAGAAACCCGTAGATGGCAAAACAAGGCATATATTTTATGAGAGGAGAGGGATGTTTCTCGTATAAGCAGAGCAAACGATGACGGTAAGCAATTTGCCATAATGAAAATTACACCATCTTTTTAGAGGTTTGAGATTGCCTTAAATATGGTTTAGTGGAACATTCTTTTTTGCTCTTTCTCTCTCTCTCTCTTTCCCTCCCTCTACAAATAACTTTCGTAATACACAGTTACAAGAACAAGTTACTGTGCGACATACATATACCACTCCTACAAGGTTTACAACATTACTTATTACATTTTCTCTGTTATGCGTTGCTGCTCCTGCCTGCTGCTGATGATGTTTTTTGTTGTTATCAGTAGCAGCGATGCCGAAAATCGTTTCAAGTACGCATTTTATGGGATGCTCTCAAGTTGTATTGTGCTCTGCTATTCAGAAAATTTCCCAAGAAATGAAAGCAGCCCTCTGTACGTGTATATCCAGCTCTCACTCACACAACTGCACATCTTTCACGTAACACTCTAAATACATTCATTGAGAAAGGAACGTGCACTCTGCTCTTCTGGTGCAGACGCTTTCCTTCCTACGTTCCGTGGATATATGTTGTCTAATGGCACCAACAACACTACTAGTTGTACCAAAGCCAGCCACCACCGTCGCCAAACTATTCTTTTTTGTGCTATGCGTGGAAAGTATGATGATGATGATGAATATGAAGACGATAGTGAAAGTTGAAACACTTTCTTGCTTCAGTCAGACAAACCAGCTTAAAAATGTAGTATTAAGACTTGCTTTCCCTACTAAGATACTACTACTACTACTACTACTATATTTCCTATTTTTACTGCGACCAACTCCAATTTCAAGCCATTACATTCATCCCATCATGGCCCATCGCATTGTCGTCAACACTAGAGGATTATCTTTCATGTTCTTTCTAACATAATGTACCTATAATGCACGATTCCCACTTTTTCTCTATTTCTTGTCCACTCTATTCCATGCAGTTTTTATTACAACAAAACATTTGCTCATTCTTCTTTCTTTCTTTTTAAAAGATTCTACAATGAACGAAATCTATTGTATGCTGTATATATATCTATTTCTTCTTTTAAAAGTAATGACTCTGAAGCAAAGAGATGGAAAAGAAAGTGAGAGAGAAGAAATGAACAAAGTACTTTTGTAGTAATAAATAGCTGGCCAAAAAAACGGAGCAAAAACGTGAAGAGGGTTTTCCACACTACTCGTTCACTACTACACTACATTCTCATCTAGCTTTCTATATCTTGTGCGAGAAAATATCTCATCTGGAAAACAGTATTTTGCTTATAACAGCTTCATGCATTAGTGACTGTAGTAGAGAGTGGAAAATGATAGCAACAAAATGAAAGTATTTTGCTGAGCAAATAAAGTGATATTGAAGAAACTTTTCACATCTGAATGGCCATGTCTTTGCGTGGCATTTAAAAAGCCACGCAAAATAAGGAAATTCACAGTCTTTACAAAATAAAAGTAGTGCGTAGACTATAATTTTATTGTGTATAGAGTAGAGTATATAAGGTGCAAACTCAAGTATGCAGTAAACATGTTGTGCATTTTTTTGCGTGTGGTTGATACTACACTTTAGTCTGGAAGGAACAGGAAGGAAAAAAAAGTGCGAGCAAGATGTGAAGCGGACGGGTGGAGTAGTAGTAGTAGTAGTAGCAGCAGCAAAAAAGCAAAAGGATTTCAAAGTTCCTTGTTTTTTTATCTCATTCTATTCTTCTCTCTGCTAAAATGAGCTTGTGTTTGTGTACAGACAGAGTGTACTACTACTACTACAACAACTAACCGTTTACTACAATTTCTTTTCTTTTTTCATCGTGTGTTATGTGAGTGTGTAACTTTCTGAGTGTGGTTTTTTTTCTCTCTCTCCATTCCAATTCGCAATTTACTTTCTCCGCTTGTGTTTTTATCGGGTGTGTATGACCATGTAGCAGCACACTGCTGTATGTGTGCTGCAAAGTGCTCAATTAAATTAATTTTTTACTACGCTAAATGGACAGATAAAAGATGGAGAGCTCGTTGTGAGAATAGTTTCGCTTGGCTTCT
>JAHZMZ010005247.1:0-21557 GCA_027743805.1 Lepidocyrtoides sp. E14
TATCCATTCATTTTACCAACATACTCTCTGAAAATTGCTAATCATTCTCAATAAACTACGACTATTTAACATCCCATAGTCTTCAGATACCGACACAATTGGGACATAAGCACTCCCTCACATATTATTTTGACTCTTCAGAGTTTGGGGAACGCTTCCTTTTAAAAAATTTAACCCATGGATTGCAAAATAAAATAAATACATTATTTCATAACGTTTGTCTAGAGAATATAAAATTTAAATAGACATACCGCCCATTTATTCGAAATAAATTGTTGAAAAATGTTTAATATTAAAGTGCACTATCTCGTCAATCTTTCTCTCTCCAAATATTTCAGACCGCTGACTTTGATTTTCGAATGACAGTAGTAAATATTATTACGCAATGTCACATCGAGGATAATCATGCATTTTTTAAGGATGATGAAATTCAAAATTTTCGTTTTCAAAATGGAATCGGAAATATATTAATATGAAATTTGGATGGAATGTGAAATCATTTTGGGTACGTGCTATAATATTAGAACCGACTGAAACAAAAAACACTTACTTAAGAAGAGTTGGATACAGCGAGATATTGAAAATTTGTTTATCGTAAATACATTCTTTGATGTTCTCGAGAGTGTTTCATAAACTCTGTCAGTGTCAAATATTCAAACAGAATAATTTTTAAATTTAGCATTTTGTATAGAACGTGTTTTTCTTAAAGTTATATTGTTAACTTTGATAAGCATTTTAACTTGCGTACCTGCATAACCTTTTTATATTATGGAAACGTCAATCTGGGAAGTCGAAATAAAATGCTGACATTTCATAAAGTTAATTTATGATGCCTATTGACAGAAACCGACATTGCATCAACTTCACTGTGTCAGTCGTTACAAAGACAAAGTCAAAAGTTGGGATGAATAAATTATTCAAAATACATACTTCCATCGTCGTTTTCTTGCTAGCGTCAAGTAAAATGGATAAACAATTTTAAATTATTTTGTATTTTTTATTATTAGAATACGAATTGTGCAAACAGTAGAACGGAAGGTACAATAAGCTGCCGCTTACAATCAAATGAATTTGATATTATGTTTTTTAATATCATGACTGGATGACACCTACTTTAAATCAGACTTGCATTACAAAATCATTGAAATAGACTACGAACGAGCTAATGTAGTTTTCATTTAGAGATTGGTATTCTAATGTTAAATTTCTTAGATAAAATACCTGTCGGTTTTTGACATGTTGTTTTCAATGTGTCGCAGTAGGCAGACGGCACGAGTACATTAGTTTTATAATGCTTTATTTAAATACCTGATAACTTTGCAGACTTTAGTACTACATAATGTTCATTTTGGCTTTTCTGTCGGTCTGCCTATACTCCGTATTGTGCTTCTCATTTGTCGGTCTCACCGACTTTATCCATGGCTTATCCAATTAATTGTATAAATCAAAATGGGAACAGGAACATGAACACAAAGCAAAATATTTTAATGAATAAACATGAAAGCTTTTCATAATGGATTATGATCTTTCGGGCTGCTTTAGCTCGAACTCAGTTATAAAAGAAATCAGTTTTTATCTCAAGTGCACACTTATGAATTTCACCAGAAACAAAACAATGATTGGAGACGCCAATAGCAAGTGAGACGGCAGTAACAAGTGGACAGTTTTTAGCAAAGTTACTGTAATTGCTCTTCCTTTTCGTTGGGTTTTCAGTGACAAGCGCCGGCAAATAGTAAAATACAATACGTTTATTGATTATGATAAGATAACATTTGACATTTTTACATCAAAGAGTTCAATTTTTTTCCATATTTTGTACTGAAATTATTGAATAACGAATCATAGTTTTAAATAAAAAAGCAATAATGTAAAAGTTAGTGAAGGAAAATATCCTTACAAGTTTAAATCTTGACCATATATAGCATGTATCCTTACGTGAATTTTTCACTTGTTTTCTCATAGCCTGCTATTATAAATTTCAATGGTGCAATCGACATAAATTATATATTACAGATTTGCATTTCGCGTCAAGTTAATATTGACAGATATAAAAAAAATTCCTTTGATGTTTGAGTTTTTTATTGAGAAAAATTTGAACATTTCACGGTAACATAAACAAGATATAAAAATTGTATTTGGTTGGTTCCTTATCAATTCTAATTCTAATTTTTTGATTTTTTGCAATCAGGTGTATTTATTTTGTATAAAAGTCTCTAGCTATATCTCGCATGCTCACCTATTTCAGATAAAAAAAATCTAAAATGCAGTTTTATTGTATTGATCCTTGCATCAAGGAAGTAAAAAGCTTTACACACCTATTCACTTTGACTTTTGAAATCATTGAATATTCGTACCCTTTTTCCGCCGTACTGTTCAGGCCTAAGATGGTAGTTTACACGAAAGAGTAAAATATGATTTTTGTTTGATAATAATTAGGCGTACATTTGTTTGAAGAAAGAAAGCGCTCACTAAGCATTACCACTTTCTTACTCGGACATTCAACCTTGTGATTATTGTTACTAGGTTGTATGTGCTCAGCACAATTCTTTAAATCCAGTTCCGTGCTGGCAAGGAAGTAGACTTTAGTCGACAAATAAGGAAAACCTGTTTAATTATTATTGCATCAACTAAAGAAGATAATGAAAGTATTTTTCTGTATCCATAAACAGTGAACGGTACTGTATGCTTGATGAATTATGACCAGCTTAAAAGATAAATATAATGGAGCATGTCGTGTCTTGTATTCTTGTACCTAAAACCACGTGCAGAAATAATGTTCATGATTCTTAATAAGAACAACCAAGAGCATCATATCGTTTAGAGTCCGATTGGAATTTATCGTTTTTAATAATTCCAGAGTGAGCCAGTCACGGGTATCTTCGAAATTGCATCACGAGTAAATAGGACAAAAAAAGTTTGATATATTGCGGAGAATGCATCAATAATAAGCACAGTGATTTGACATTGAGCAAAGCTCACACAAAATATTATAAAAGAAGAATCATGGAAAGTTTTTCTCGAAGAAGCGATGGAAGCACTTTAGTCTGATTGATAATACGGATAGATATGAATCTGTGTAGAGGGAATAGTGGCAATGTATTGAAAATGCATGAAATACTGATATATTCGGTTAAGTTTTGGTTCAGAATGTTTTACCTATAATACCGTGCTTATTGCATTTCATCAGGTCTTGTATCTGTTTAGGATTTATTACGAAATATGCAATTTCAAGAATGAAATTAGACGGTCAAAAGTTGAAGGTGATTGAAGTCAAATTGTTTTCGAATTGAAAGTGAAAGCGAATAGATTCTTGAGAGATATTTATGCAAAATTTGACAATTTTTATTTGTTTTAGCATATACTTTTCGGAATATGAAAGCATTTAATATTCAAAATAGTAGTTGGAAGAGCGCATAAATATCCTAAATTCAAGTACACGAACTGTATATCATATAATAAAGCAAGCGTTGGATAGCCGAACTCTTCAATTTATCATTTTTTTATTGGTTGATTATTAAGACGTTTAGCTTTTAGGAATACAGAATTCAAGTTTGCACCATGTCGTCATTCAAATAAATAACTGACCTTTGATCATAATGAATTTAAAATTAGTCAATTTCCATGCTTTTCTTTCAAATGAAAGTAGTTCCTCAGCAATACGGACGCCAGGGAATCTCTTGCATTTGGTCTTCTTGGAAAAGTGTTTTTCTCTTGTGTTGAAAGATTAATTTGTTGGACAGTTTTTCTATTATTGTAATAACGTGGGCAGTTTCCGAGTGCTGCATGATGATGGCAACTTAAATCAATAAAACAGAAGCAACTATATAACCTTGATTGCAACTTTAATGGCCACTAACCGAGAGGGTTCAATAGCTATATGGACGAGAACGACAACAGAACGTCATTTCAAATTATTTTGTTCTTGGATAAGTAATAATAAGCTACACCTCCAGAAATGCGTCAAACGAATGAAAAAGTGTTAAATATTTTGGCTTATTTAATCTGGTTTTAGCTTGATTTGCTTATTAAGCCAATGCCAAAACCGTACCATGTGGTAAACGGAGAGTCTACCGTTTCAGAAGAAAACAGTATAAAGACTGCTTTCACGTGCCTACCTCATGCTGCTTAATAGTTAAAGATGCTTTTCTATTATCCTTCCAAGTGTTCGCATGCAAAAATTGACAAAACTATTGTGATTGATGCCGTTACTGTACGTGGTTAGTTTTCTAAGAATTCGAAATCGTTCTCAGACATAGTCCTCATTTCTCAATGTACAAAGTCCTGTTTTTATATGTGAATGGTCGTAGCTAGTTGCAATTTTTTTAAAAACCCAAAAAGGTTCATTGACATAATAATCAAAAGTTTCATGTGCATCATTGCTACAAGTTCAATGAAATGGAAATTTTTTATTAAAAAGCCCACGAAAACGCTAAACATACTTTACATAGGTATTTAAAGTGAAATCAAAGCAATGATTATGAACAAAGCAGATTTGCAATTTGAGAAATGATATTGCTGTGAAATTTGTATTCGAATACTTTCACCTTTAAATTTCTTGGGGCTAACAAATAAGGATTAATAATAATAATAACATAGCGCAGCTTATTATATACCAAATATTGCATCACATATATTATCCGCATATTTTCGAATACTGCCCGGGTATGCTCAAATAGCATCCGATGTTATGGCTTGATATCGGATGGAGTTATATTGATAAATATTACTCGTGCAGGTTCACCTCACCTCATACATGCCTACTGCAAAGCCCTGGTTATTCTGTGAGTGCATAGTAAGTCAAATTGCAACATGAAGCAATCTTTTCTTAGATTTATTACAAGATCAGTCTCATCAATATATTCTTATTTCTTCTCTGCATTCAATACCTAAAAGGAAAAACGGTTTAAACTACAGATCTCAAAAGATAAATGCATGCCTAAAAAATCGGAAAGAATTCCTTTAACATGACGAAATGACATTTTTTTGAAGGGCATAAGTGGAACGGAAATATAGTTTCCCTATTATAAATTCAAATTAAGTGCCAATCGTATAAATTGCTACCTTTAATATTGATCCATAAAAACCTAACGAGTAATAGCCACTTTTTTGAATTAAGGAAAACTTTATTTTCAGCATTGTACGTATTTTCTTTTCCATGCTACAGTCACAGTACAATTCATTCACTCTCACTCATTCACATTCGACTCAACTTGAGCATTTTTTTAATTTAAACGAAGATCATAGATTTCGCTGTTTCGGCTTTTGATTACTCGTTTTGCTACCGTACATAGTACATACATACATTTGCAATTTGCATACACACGCATTGAGATCATGCTTCATATTATATAAAAATTATTCCTCCCCTCCTCACTCATCACTATCACACATCAAGTAAAATAAGAAACAATATCATTTATTATCATGATAGGATCTTCTTATCCTATAAATGATGACGCACAAAAGTCCCAATGTATGTACTGTTTCGATTGAATCTTTTAAATCAATTCAAGTACACTTACGAATACATTGTATTAAGGAGGTCTCCACTGTTACAAGAATATTTGTATACAAATATTCTTGTAACAGTGGAGACCTCCTTAACATTGTATGTACTTGATAACGTTGTTTGTCATAGATTTGCATATTATTATGTATGGTACATTTAGTTTAATCAGAGTTGGGCACGAGCGAGGATACAGTTTGACATGACATTAAGTTTTCCCTTATACAACCACTTCATTACAATGTACCGGATAGATAATATTATATATATAGTCCTTTAATTCAAAGATTATACTGAAACTTGTAATCAATTTTGTTACTCGGAAAAGGGTTTTCAAAGAATTAGTTTGTAATGTACATAGACATGTAGGTGGAATTGGTATGAATTCTCTCATTATTAGTACAATATGCATTTCATTGTTAAAGCGGCTCATAAAAATTTCAGAATAGACAGTCTGATTTAGTAAACCGAAACGCGTCTTCTTATTTTCCGTATTCCAAATAATAATTTCCATTAATTCGCATATTATCTGTCTGCAGGGAAGATTTAACAAGACAGGCATAACTTTCAGATTTAGAATGTTATGCAGATTCATACATATGAAACTGTAGAACAAGTATTTTTAGTTCATGAACTTGGGAGAACCGAATTTTTGTACAAAATTGTATATTTAATATCTTATAATAATCATGCATTTGCATTTGCATCATCCAATACTTACAACAGTTATTTGAGAGCCACTGAGGAGAAACTCGACAATTCCAAGAAAAAAATATTCCGTTTGTTAGCAGAGGAATCAAAATAATAATATTTTACCAGTTGGTCATTCATTCGGTCAAAATAACGGTTTCAAAGCGTAATCAAATACCCATGATAGCATTTTACATGTTAACTAGCATTGCGTCGGGTAGGAAGGTTTATTTGTGTTTATTTGTTTGTCCTTTTAATTATGAGGGACGTGATCAAGCAACCATGATTCGACTTATCAATGCGGATAATTAATTTTTTAAATGCATTTTTGCCGTCAAAAGATACTACAACAGAAAAAAAATATTATTTTGTCTTTGTATAATTCTATGCGGACATTATCATCTAAATAGTTAGAAGTGCGTAGTTGATTTTTTATTTTTTAATGCAAAGCGAAAGTGTCAACATTTACATCTTTAAGAAGAAAGTAAACCTGCCGATAGCGTGACTATAGGTAGGCATATTATTATTATTACAATCCGACATACAGAAGGAAAACTCACAAGACTAACTTGATCATCTCCCATAAGCATGACAAACATGTCAAAAAGTGTAGAAAAGCAGTGATTTTCATAATATTGACATGCCGTATCGTTCAGAGCTTCCAAATAAGTTAGGTATTTAGAAAGAAGCTACTGGAAAAAAGCATGCCAGTCACATTTTAGCTTGCAACCATGTTGGTAGTCGGTACAGGAGAGACAGAAAGGATCCTCTTTTCGCTTTATCTAGCCACTAAGCTAGGTTACTCGGGTTTGCGGATTTTTTTAGCGTTTTGGCATAATTCCGCAATCATATTTTTCCTGACTGATATGCAGACTAGTAGATATTGTATAATTTCTGCATTATTAAGAACTTTAATCTAAAAGAGAAAAGCAAATAATATGCATATTATTACTATGTATGTACATTGTTCATGTATCCATCTTTCTACCCGCATGCATATACATATTATGGATTCATACAAAGATGAAAATTCAATACTGAATTAGAACTACTACATATCTGCAAAATTCTTTTTAAAAAGTAACTACACAAAACACAATTTTTGAATATATAAGCAGAGAAAGAAGACTTGCTAGACACATTCAGTTGAAAAGTTTATCACAATGCACTTTTCCGCATTAATCAAGATTTTCATGATGACAAAGAAAAAGTGGAATGAATTTTGCAGATTTTTCCCTAACAAAGTCATCACATTATCTTCCAAACCGCCCACCCGCATTCAATTCTCAAAGCCCTAATTTCTTTAAATCGAATAAAATGCTCCATATTTTTTATTGAGATGACTAGACTTTTCCTTCTTAAACGGTTTTTATGCATACATGTTTTTATAACTTGTACACACACTAGTAGAAAACCACTCATGCTATAAAATAAAACAATACAAGTAGACATTTCATGAGGACGACACTATGACTATCGCATGATTTGCGATCTCCGCAATACCATGTCCCATATTTTTATTATTCTTTTCATTCCAATTTTTTTCCAAGTGCGTTTACTTATTTTGTTATCCATGTTTTTTTTCTTGTTTTTTTTCATGGTAAACTTATTTCTCTCTTTCTGCAGTATATATGTGTAGTCAGTGGCAAGGCATGGCGGCGGCGGCGGCGGTCGTGGTGGTGTTCTGATAGCCTGCATAATTTACAATTCATCACACTACCACTGCCGTTGTCGACCTAAGAACAAGAAAAAGAAACAGCCAACGCGTTTTTTTATCCATGTGTATTTTACTTACTTTAGCTTCATTCAGTATTATACCCACTCAACTTTATTATATCGGTCTGTATTATACCTATTTTTCCATTTTTACGCAGATGCCTACCTAAACTTTACAGTTTCGCATCTTTTCTCTTTCCCCCTCTCACTTGCTTTCTCTTTACTCATTCTATAACGGAAATGGCTTTTGTTGTACAACAAAGTTGCGTTGTAACTAGCAGAGCAGACTAGTTTAACAACATGAGAAGAAGTTTGTACATAATATGAAGTATCAAAAGAATCGTAGACTTTATTTAACCCGTTTTTGCAGTTATGTATGTTTTCTCTCTGTATATTACGTTTTATGCTGTTATGAAACTAAATCTGTTTTTTGCATGAGTGGATCATAAAAAAGCAGAACAGCTTTTGGCACCATCACCAGTACCATACCACTTTACGTCGGTTTAATACATGTAGAGTAGTTTTTTTTATTTATATTTTGTAATTTAACCAACAGTAGTACAATTTCTTGTTGCAGTAAACAAACAAGCACGTTCACTGAGCATGGCTCATTGCTCAGTAATTAAGTAAGTAGGTTGCATTATTTCGTATTTTATTATGAAAAAATATCAAGTTAGTTTTCCGAGAACCTTATTGAGCAAACAGTTCTTAGTAATGTGTGTAGTTAATATGCTTCTAAAAATTCAAAATTCTACAAGTTGTCCTTGTAAAAACAAAAGCTTTGCACGTGATTTCCTGCTGAATTGGAAACTTCCATCATAATCTATCACTCCCTCTCTCTGTGTCCAAATTAATTCATCCTCATCATATAAATCTGCAAGGAAAAAAGGAATGCTCTCGAATCTTTGATTTTGTCCACTTTGCAAATTTCATTTATCCTACAAACACCATACGAGTGAATACGTTTCTGATAATTCTCGTTACAAGTATCTGGACACGGTGACTTCATAACTGCACATTACATCCATTTAATCTTTGCAAACCAAACAATATCTGAAATGGAATAAACTCTTTCTCTTTTTTTCATCGAGTAGTTTTACACGATTGAATGTCATTTCATACAGATTGAATTCCCTTCCCGAAATAGGCTGTATATCCTCCTCTCATATACTCTCATTCCTCTTCTTATGAAAGAAACTGCTGAATCTTTGTCCTTGTTTAGGAATGTAATGCCTAATAATAATGCAATAGTTTGTATTATTTGGTTTGTTTAGCGAAATAAGACACAACTGCCGCTACAACCAACATCAGCAGCTTACTTACATGCATGTTTTTTTGCGCGCGTACATACTTTCACTCCATGCATCTTACCATCGCTGCCTTAAAACCGGCTTTCTCCGAATTACCCTCCAACTCACGACTTTTACCGAAAACTATGCTAAAATAATACATTAAGACGTGAGCATTTTGTACACAGATTACTACATACTTATCATTTCCGCGTTATCCAATGTGCTTTAGTCTCGTCATCTTCTACTACCACTACTCTTTTACCCCTACCAGGCCTGCTAGTGCTACCATTTCCATTACTAAAACATGTAAACTTGTATACCGCACTTGCGAAAAGGTATGTAAACATTGGATTATGTGCATTAGGTTAAATTTGAACTCACTTCTCCATTCTCACATTTTGCAGTTGTAGTCCGTTATTACTACAGCATGGCATAAGGTATTCATGATGATGTAATGCGCTTTTCCTTTCCCTTCTTCCTTATTTCACACTTTCCCAACTTATGTATTTTACATGCCTGTGTAATAATAATAATAATCATAATCTTTCAGTCACTTTTATTTTTTCGACAGCCTTACTTTACGTGTGTGTATGTGTGCAAACTGAATTATTGTTATGAAAGCTGTAGTAGCAGTAGTAGCAAGAAACAGGGGTAAAGGTAGATGTAAAATGCAATGAAATGTAATATTCATCAACATGCTCGCATATTATTCCATTTCCTGTGCTGATGTTGATGTTCGTCTCCTGTTTTCTTTGATGTTGCACTGAATTTAAATGGAGAGTTTCCTTCCTTTTTTTTAGTACTACAATATTAACTTAACTATATATTCAATGATGAACATGTACTATATACCATACAAGGACGATTTTATGCACATGTATAAGAAATGCAAAATAAAGTTTATTTGTGCTAAGTGCACGGATGAACGGATGGATGGATCAAGTAAGCAATTCAGCCAACTCAATTACTTATGGCGTTCCATAACTGTTTTATAAGGAAATGTAGTAAGTATTATTGAACATGATATGATGATATCGTGGGAAATCCGGCGAGGAATGGGAATAAAGAGGAGGAAAAATATGACAAAAAAATGTTCTTGTAGTTTTGAAGGAAGAGGAGGAAATGTTACCACAATAAAAATATATGGCTAGCCATTGTGTACTACTGCCTAGTAGTAGAGTATAAAGTTTATAAAATGCGTTTTTACGGGAAACAGAATATAAAACGGTTCGACTATGTGGATTACCTAAAATCATGAAAGATACACATGCATATTATAATACTATACTATTTTACATGCCAAAAAATTCCATGTTATTCCATAAATAGCAGTGCCTCCGCCAGTGCCACTAGTGCCAGTGTTCTGAAAAAGGAAGGTCATTGCTGTCATTTTCATTTTTACTTTATACATCAGTTCTTTCTATCTCTTCAACAAAATGTACACATATATGTGGCTGTCTTTTGGCTTCAGTTGAAATTTTGTTAAACGAATTGTCAGAAAAAAATGTACTCATTTTCCATAAAGCAGACCCAAAATAAAAGAAAACATAAACTTTTCACAGCATTTGTTATTTATCCGCTTCATATATTCCTCCACAACAAACAAACTATTATTTATCACTATATGCTGCTTACTTTTGGCTTTGTCGCGTTTTTTGGAGACAAAAAAAGCTATACAAAATACATAGCAAGATAGAAAAAAATCTGCATTGCAATTTTGGTTGACAGGAGCAGAGAAAAGAGGCGAAAAGTTTGTTGCATTTTGATATCATTGAGAATTTGGATTTTTATGGTGGTGGTGCGGTGGAGAGAAGTTGTATAATTAAGTAAAAGAGGCACTTTACCTCCTGTAACCGAGATGCATGTAAAAATCTCAAACTACACTGACGTTCCAAAAGAATCAAGAAGAATAGTAATAACAAAGTTAGCAAACAACTCAACCCATTATCCGATCATTTCTCTCTGAAAATTCACTTTCTCGTCTCTTTTTTTTTATTTCCTTCGACAGTCACAGTAGCATCGTCATTCTCATCACTGCTTCCTTTTCCTCCTCTGGAGTAAAGTGGATAAAGCATTGTTCCATTCCTACTACTACTATCATTTTTCTTCCCTCTGACTACTAGTGTTGTACGACGCTGCTGGGCTATTGTTATTGTTAAGTCGAGGGAGAAAATTCACAGAGGATTTTCCAATTTATTCCTCCTGTAGTCCTAAAATCAACTTCATCTTCTTCCAAGCCTCTTATATCTTTCTTTCTCGGTATTGCAGCAGAATGTCGTGAGAATTCGTCGTCATCACTAGAAAAGCAAAGCAAGCCGCTCAAGCCTGTAAAGCATTTTATCATGGTGGTATGGTACGTGGTGATGCTCTAGGAGGAGGTTGTGGACCTTTTTGCTCTCTGGCAACTACTACCACTACGAGAGAAAGGAACAGCAAACCAATATTAAAGAACAGACTTTGATATTTACTTCCTCCAATTTCTCCACCAACAATCCAAAATTCTCTATTTTCCCAGCCTCACTTTCTCTTCTTCTTATTCCTCCTCTTTTGCTCCCACACTCTCTCCTGCTGGACTCTTAATCTGATGTTTTTATTCTCCTCGGCTACTCCTCCTCCTCCTCCTCTGCTCTCTGCTGTTCATTCAAGTTCGTCAATAGCTACTCATACACAACTTCAAAAAGATTGTGCTCTCTTTTTTTCTTTCTTTTTCTTCGCCTGCTGCTAATCTAAATGTATTTGTTCCTGCTGCTGCTCACTTTCTCCCTTCTTGTGTCCTGTCATCATCACTCAATACGGTTATTATTTAGCACACTTTCTCCTGCCATTCTTTCTCCTCTCCTCTATCTAATGTATCAAGGTGTTGTGCATGTGACGAGCACAGTGCAGCTGCATAACCAAAACCAAAACTTCCGTATTTGAGAAAAGAAATGGTGTTTCAGCTTGTGGCCTGGTCATTTTTTTCACTCAAAGGAAAACATAATATACCAAGCGACCGACAGAGAAAAGAACATACTACCTATTATATAACATGACTGCTGCTACTAATAATAACAAGTTATACTTTCACTATCATCATCATTATCATCATCAAGTCAACAACATACAAACTTGTTAAAAGCAACTATATACTTACCATATAACACTATTTTGTTCTTCGTTTTATACACCTCTTCTTCCTCTTCAAAGTTAAAATTTTATTATGCAAAGGCTGAAGACGAAAAAGAAGACGATGAGGTCAATAGTAAAGTAAAGTTTGTACATTGCAGCAACGGTAGAAAATAACGGAAGTTGGCATTAGTTGGAAGTTTGTTCATTTTACACAAAGAAACAAACCAGCCAAGTTTTTTTAATATATATATTCCTCTTCTTAAATAGCTCAGCCTTCCTTTTCCACATAAATTCCCAGATTGTCACAAATATTATTTTTACCTGACCTGCATAATAAGGTATATTATGCAGCAGGGATGTCTCCTTATCATATTCAACAGCCTACGACGACAATATTTACAAGAGATTTGAAGAGTGTTCTCTCTCAGAACGAGATAATCATATCGAAAGACAACATCCGATTGTCGGTATTGCCGCCACTGTCTTATCAACAAAACCAGCAGCAATCATTATTACTATTACCGCCGCCATTTCATAATAAACTTAATCATCATCATAATTTATTGGAAGATTTACTACTGAGATTATCGTTATAAATGTGAAGCCAAACCAGAAAAGCTACCATTATTATTTATTTTTTACTCCAACTTTTCCTCTTCCTCCTTACCCTCTTCCCATACCTAATCACCTGTAAAAGCCATAAATTACCTTTTTACATCCATTTAAAACACTTTCCTCTCACAAAAATATATTATTTTTTTCCGTATAGGAGTCGTTCACCTTTCCTAATTAAAAAAGCATTTACACATATACAATTATTTTTTACGATTATACGAAGAGGCAAAGAAGGAAAATAGAATGTCTTATCTTTCATCAACAACAAGTGATCGTCTTCATTCCTTGGGTGCTGGCGGTGGTAGTGGAATAGATTATGTGGGGGGATCAACAGGATTAGGGCCAGAGGACATGCTGCAGATTCAACAAACCGCAGCCACCACAGATATCAGCATGTTTCCGAGCTACTTGTCATCAAATGCAGGAAATCACGGTAAGCAATAGTGTAAGAAAACAGTACATGTATGTATTTATCAATGCAGTTGTTGCAGTTTAATGATGCATGCAGTACTCCAACAAAAAAAATTGAATTGATTGGATTGGATTAATGAGTTAAAAAAAATATATATTTATATATATTTGTATTAAGCCGCAAACAACGCTTTATGCTTTTGGTGCATTACACGCTATATGAACAATAATATTATATTTGAACATGATTAATATTAATATTAATTTTTTACACGCAGTTTTTTAGATGTAGATTTTGTTGCATAAATTGAATTTTTAAGTAAATTATATTTCACAAGACTAGAGAGTTTTAGCAAAGCATATATAATTGCAAGCACGAGCACGCAAAAACACTAAAAAAACACACAAAACACACGTAGACTCACCTTTTCTTCTTCTCAAAAAAACACAAGTTATCTTTCAAAAAAGTTAAGAAAAGTGCTTGTTTAAAAAACTCTGTTTTCCGGCGGCTCTTGTCTAAAACCGCAGTGACAAATGCACAACAACACAACAAATACGGCACAACTTCTGAATTGCATAATGGGCTAATTGACGTGGACATGATGATGAGTCATCATCATCATTCTACTTCTCACCTTCCCCGTCGTAATGAGCTTCCACTGCGTCATCAGCAAGATAATAGCCATTTATTGGAGAGATTGCAAGACCAACAACAGCAGCAGTTATCATCATCATCCGCATATTACTATAATAATAATGAGCATCGGCATCATCATCGTAGCCAACAACGCTTTGGTCAGTCGACATCGTCGCCGGGTTTACTATTGAATACGGCTGGCGGTGGTGGTAGAGGATCTTCCACCGACGATTGGTTAGAAGGAAGTGGAGCGGAGTACCTTAGTGGTCTCGACAGGGAATATTTGCAGCAGCAGAGGAGAGATAATTTTGATTTGGTAAATGATTACAATAGTTATTCTTCGAGTAGGACTGCGCCTCCATCCCCAAGACGCGCAGGTGTCATACCCGCTTCAGCACCACAGCAAAAGGCACACCAATATCGCACACCACAACAACACAGCTATACTGCTGCCGCTGCTACAAATTCCGCCGCTTCCAATTATGTATCTAATTTGAGGTACAGCACTGATCATTTTTCTTCAGCACTTAATTTAAATGCTCATTATCCATCAGGGGGAGGAGGTGGACCTGGATTGGATCCAACGGCTGGAGTGGGTCCAGGAAATTTAGCAGGATTCTTCGGGGCAGGGCCAAAGGTACCTGGAGGGGGAGTCGGAATGGGGATGATGGGTGGTGGGGCAACAGCAGCGGGAGAAGATGAAGTGAGACAGCAGTCGGCGAGTAGTGAGAGTCAGGCTTATTATGGAAATGAGACAATGGTGAAGGAGTTGCGACCAGAGTTTGTACGGTGGTTCTACAGATATGAGCAGGACAGGAAGTGGAGATCTTTTACGGGTTATGATTCTATTCGAATTGAGAGCAAATACAGAGACGTTTTTCGGGATCAGATTGGGTCTTATTCTCATAGCTCGTATTACCCTGTGGCGTCTTCCAATGATGAGTCCACGGACTTTAGCAAATTTATGTACCAGCAGCACCACCAAGTGGACAATAACATGGGAGGAAATCCCAATCAACCAGAGGGGGGAAGATTTTCAGATATGATGCAACAAAAGTGGTGGCCAGGGAAAGGACCGGATACAACGTGTGACACTGAATTTAATAATGGTGGGCCTGGTTTCCCAAACCAGTTGAGAAATCATAGTGTTGGGAACTCTCTCTTTGGGAGAATGGGGAATAGTAGTGGCGGGGTGGCTCCGGGTGGGGGAGTGAGGCCTGACCGTCCCATTTACAAGGCGAATTCGACATCTGCCTTACTCGGAAGTGGGGGAAACAACTGCTACAACACAATTGGCATTCATTCACACACGGACATTAACCACATTGTTGTAGTAAGGGAAGGACTGTATGAAGTAGACTTGGGATCATGGACCTGCTTCTCTACTTACTGGCCTGGAGACACGTGTCTAATAACACGAGGAACTTGGTTTTACGACGGAACATGGGATCCACTTCCAGTAGAACAAGCAGAGAAATTAGAGGAGGCACACATGTTAAAATTTTGTGGAGCCGCTTTGATAAATCATCAGCAGCACATTCCTGGGCAATCAAATCCAGACGATCCTCAAAGTAAAACTGGAAGCAGTGCAAACGCCCCAGCCATTCACCGTGTTACATTCAATGAATTTCATGTGGACTGGAAAAGTCCCACTGACATATTTTGGTACAGCCAGGCCACTTCCCATAAGCTAATGAGATCCTTTGGACAAAAGTTGGGACTATCAGATTGGAGTCATAGAATATGTAGAGGTTACTACAAACCAGCCTTGATTCAAGACAGACCATCGGAAATTAGCCACATTGTTTTCGTAATTCATGGAATCGGTCAGAAAATGGACACGGGTAGAATTGTTCGCAACTGTTCAGCGTAAGTCTAACTAACAGCGACGAAATAAAAATGTTTTTGGCATATAATAATTTACCTGAATTTATGCCAACTTGGATATCAATTTTTATTTTTCAAAACCCCAGGTTCAGGGACTGTGTACAGTCCATGAAGGATAAATACTTTCCTCAGTTGAACAACGCAAAACATCGTGCAGAGTTTTTCCCTGTGGAGTGGCGCTCAGCGGCAAAACTAGATAACGACGTGGTGGAAGCAATAACACCTCAAAAACTGCTTTCACTTCGTCAACTGTTAAATTCCACTGCAATGGACATTATGTACTATACAAGCCCTTTATACAGGGCTGAGGTAGGTTTCACCATAGAATAAAGCTGTCTTTGGTCTGTCTATGATAATCAATCAGAGATGAAACATTACCATTTTTATTTTCCCTGTAGATTCAGAACGCACTGATAGAGGAGCTTAACAGAATCTACGCAAATTTTGTGAAACGCAACCCTAATTTTGCGATGAACGGTGGGAAGGTTTCTGTGATGGCGCATTCACTAGGTGCTGTAATAACCTACGATATCCTCACAGGTTACTTGTGCGGTTCGGTGGAGGATGAAATTGCCTTAATGCAGCAGCAGCAGCTTCACATTCCACGACGTGTTATTCCACATCAACAGGGACTTTTATTCACCGTAAGTGTCAAGTGGTGCAATTTTAAGGGTCCCACAAAACTAAACTGCGTAATAATAAATAATGTTGCTCTCCCCATTTTCCCACAGCTGGAACATTTCTTTTGCCTGGGCTCTCCGCTTTCAGTATTTTTAGCTTTAAGATGGCGGGAGCCCCATGACCCGACGCTGCGATCCCAGATTTTACCTCAGCATTTGTGCCGACGAATATACAACGTGTTTTATTCGTCTGACCCTGTGGCGTACAGGTAAAAACAAATTATTTGGTTGGTGCGGTGCACACATTCTGAGGAACTGTAACGGGTAAATAATGTATTTCATTTTCCTAGACTGGAGCCTCTTCTAAATCGACATTATGCTACAATAGCCCCTGTTACCATTCACTCCTACAATGCCCCTACGAAGCCTCGCTATTGTGACATGCCTCGTGAACGAATCACGATTGTCTCATCAAAGACTGCCTCTGACAATACAAATACTACTACTACTAATGCTACTTCAACATTACCTGCTCCCTTCGCTGACACAACAACCACGACACAAAAAACTACTCCAACTAATAAATCTACCTTTCCCTCAGTACTCCCTTCACCGAGCAAAGGTAGTTGACAATGATAATTATTTTAATGGCATGACATAACGATGTGTTTTGCATAAATGGATAACACTCTCCTTTCAAAACCTTTTACTCAGAAACAAACAACTGGGGCGGTTGGTTTGGTTCCAATATAAAGAAAATGTTAAAAGGTGCTCCCAATCCCGTTTCGGGCGTTTCACTTCCAAATTCAGCAGGGGGTTTTTCGCTTCCAAATCCAATGGGTGGACTGTCGATGCCTAATTCGGTAGGTGGGTTGTCGATGCCCAATCCAGTGGGTGGTCTCTCTAGTCTGAATCCCATGAGTGGTTTGTCAATTCCAAACCCTGTGTCGGGTATGACAGGAGCTATTGATCCAACCGGACTCACTGGTGGATCTTCATCAAACCATCCTATACAAGAAACCGGTACTCTTGGTGATCCTGTTGGAATGGGTCATCACAACCCTACTGTGGACGAAGCACACTTTCTTGCACAAAGCAACAAGGAGAATTACTCTACTGTAGTAGACGACACCTTAATGAATATTCCAAATGGTAAATTGTTGAAGAACCATTTTTAAGATGCATTTTCTCTTTGTTATCAAATCGGTTGTCCCCTTTCAATATATCATGTTCCCAAAACTTCAGTTTCCCTCAATAACTTGCATAGAAGCCTTGATAATATTTTGAAAACCTTTTTTTTTGTTACAGATTTGGACTATCGTTTAGACTTTGTTTTACGTGAGAGCCAATTCTCTGGGAGTAGTTATCTTGCAGCACTCACCTCGCACACATCCTACTGGAGTTCTCCCGATGCTGCTTACTTTGTGATGACTCATCTCTACGATGAACTGATTGGGCAGACAAGTACTTACAGTGGTGAAAGATAAGCCTAGCTTAATAATTTACGTGTAGTATACAATTACATATACCCACATTAAATAGATAAAGGAAAGTTATTTATAAAGCAAGTTAGGAACAAAATTTAGTAAAAAGTCATTCCTATAAAATTAAATATGATGATTCATTATTATACGAAACCAAAAAAGTCAAAATTCTTATAACTTCTTGCTACAGATTCTACAAAAACAAACGTACATAAACAAAAACGCAACACGATGCATACAAAAATGTGTTAAATGCATACCTACCTTACTACTGACAATTACTACAAGTAACTTACACACGTATGCACTTCATCTCATCATCGACAATTTTTAACGAAAACTATTACTACTACTACTACATACTACCAGAAAGTTTAAAAAATGCTAGTCGCATATTGTTAGTCATTGCTTGTATAAGTAAAACACTTGACTTGGACTTGTTATTGATTGATATTACTAAAAATCTAGCTACCTAAATAATTATAATGTAACAAAAAGGGATAAAACTGATACATGATTATCATCTTGTGTTCGATTTATATTCATGTATAGCAACTGACCATATAACTTTTTGTGAGTGATTCATATTCGAAAATTTCAGTGATAACTTTTATGAACATCAAAACGCATTCTGTTATCAAAGCAATTTACAAAACTGAATAAATACGTAGATGTTAGATTTACAAATAGATTTTAATATATTTATGACATGTATATGATATAAAACTAATGAATATATTCAAATAATGTTATCAACGAAAAAATGCGCTCGTTGTCGTCGCATAATCAGAGTAATAAAAAACGTAAATCACAGTGATGCAGTTTATAAAAATTTCGTTAAACTATCTTTTTATTTATTTACGTTGATAGTATATATAATCTGGATTTCACTGGGTGTCATTTTCCACCCTCTCTACTACACGCTGATTAATGAGCTATCATTACAATTTATTTGCAACGTAAAATAATTCATATAATATTTATACACTTCCAGATATATATCCTAACAAATTTACAGCGACACTTTTATCAAATTTCCGTTTTTCACTAATTTATTTATTTATTTTATTACAGTATTACTCACACATACTATAGGTGTAAATACAGTACACACGTTTATAAATATTCTTTAAATTACCATTTTAAAAAATCCCCTTTGGCGACTTTCATAATTATAAGTTTATCTTTTTTTTGAGAAAAGTTGCTTCTTTCTCCAATTATCACTATTATTAGAAACAAGATAAACCGACTTTCCTCTCAGACTACAACTTTCCAGTTTTAACATTCATTTATTCTTTCATATCGAAAAAAACAGTCATGCGACATACATACAATTTCTTCTGTGTATTTGGAAATAAAACCGATTGTAATGATTGATTTATAGAGAAAAATTTGTTGTAGCAAATAATTTCCATAATTTTATACTTACCCATCATTATAGCGTAACACTTTGCTCTTCTGACAGGTTGTTTGGTTTATGTATTGTAATAAAGGAGTTTCCTAATTCAAGTAGTATCTGATAACAATGATAGTTTTTTTGTAATAATTTAATTTGAAATTACTCTTAACATGCTTAAAAGTAGGCGTTAAAAAGTTTATATTAGACTATCTCATAAGTTTTCGTTGAGAGCAAAGCCTCGACCGAGTGTTTTACAGAGGAGCCAGAATCTATCGATACGACATCAGATACCTGAAAAACAATGAGAAAGTGTCCAACAATAGGTTAGCAAGAACAATATAACCAGCACTTACACAACATATTTGTGGAAATTGGATATCTGAAACTTACAGATAATCGTGCATAGGGCTGATTAGCATGGAAGGACACTTGAACAGGGAAGAACTGAGACGCAGTGCCACTTGGCACTGAGAACTCCATCGATCCTGTCTTGTTGGAAGAATCAATAACAGGAAGTTGCCAGAGAAGGCAATGCTTCCTTGCTTCATATATATAGTCACCCTCGCACTCGCCTACAACTGGTCCGCCACCTCCACCTCTGTCCAAAAAATGGTATAAAATGTGTTTAAAAGCATGTGTCTAAATAAATCTAGTTGAGTTAAATTTTAAATTTCTTCAGATATAATTAGCATCTAAACTCACGGCACTGGAATGGTAATAACAACGTCTTGAAGCTCCAAATCGTCAGCTAGCAATTCATATTCAATATTCACGTCACATCCACCGCTTCCATTTTCTGAGGGCCAGCAATTGACTGCGCAGAAAAGAAGAAAATGTCTGTATTATGGAATACGATAGGAATACGGAATTTCACAACGCAACGAATAATATGCTTATGCTCAAAAAGACTAACTTGTCAACGGTATTTGTGTTTCATCGGTGGTCTGGTAGCGCCATTTTAAGATTGGAACATCTGTATTTACGGGGAACGGCTTTTGTGGATTCTTAAGCCCGATTTGGTGTTTGTTTCTGAACAGGTCCTTGTCTACGTTGGGGTGCGTCTGTAGCTGAACACCACGTGAATCCTCATTGTCAAATTGTATTCTAATCTGTGTTGCGGCTTCATCTTGTATCCTTAGTATAGTTGTTCCATGGACCTCCATATTCTGCAGTCCACCGTCTCTTCCCGCAACAACTGTAATGCCTTCGTCAATTTTGATGTGAACGCTAGAAATGATGGAGGACAGGTAAACAATATGCCCATTTTCGTTGAAAGGTATGAAATCAGCAAGATAACAATAATGAATTATAATAATTAATGGCTCCTTCCTTCATACCTTTCTTCATTTACTTGCTGATGAGAGGATACCGAAGTGAATTTATTGTTGATACTATTTGCTTGTTGTGCAAGAGACACAACTCGTTCACCTTCAGATTTCAACTGATCCACAAAGCTTTCAACATCTCTGGACTTACTCCCTAATTTCAGTGCCTTACTTGGTCCGGATGGTTTTGAGTAAGATGGCCGAGATGGTTCTACTGGCGAAGAGCTACTCTCTTGAATAACTGTTGGATTACTATTATAACTGCTGGACGACATGGAAAAGTTGGAGGACCCTGTACCACCTTTGATTCCTCTTTTAGACATTTCCAGTTTTTGTCTTTGAAGTTCTTTGGCTTTTTCACGCATTTTCTGCATTGCTTCACGTTCTTGACTCTTTACATTCAGAAATTATAAAAAATTAGCTTTTTCCTCGAGAAAAAAAAAATATTTACCACTGTTCCAAGTAGTAAGCCATTACCTTACGAACTGCTTGGTACACTTTTTCTTCATGTGAGTCCATTTCTACAAAAGTACGTATCTGAGCAAGGTTCACACTTTCTCTATAGCCCAGCGCCACGATCTCATCAAAGGCAAATATTAAATTAAAAGAATTGTCAGCTATATCAGCTTCTTCCATACTTTTGCAGTACTCTGGAACCTGTGAATCACATTAATGAAAGATTATGCCACGTCACTTGTCCATTCACTCATTCAAGCTGTCTTCTGGATTTGTAAATGTAAACAAAATCCATAAAAATTAAGCAAGCATAGAAGTACATCACCTATTTGCATCATCCACTCCACGTCAACACACACTTCATCAGTTAAAAATATTTGTCACTTACTTTTCCCTCCTTTCGTGCAAATA
>JAHZMZ010005248.1:0-22196 GCA_027743805.1 Lepidocyrtoides sp. E14
TTCTTAATACTTATTGGTTCAATGTTAATTGAAACTGAAACCCAAACAATCATTGTAAAAACGCGATGCTGAAATGAAGAAAACTGACAAAAAAAGTGATTTTTGCGTTATGATGGTATGATTTTTAAATCTTGGGTGATAAACTAAACGCTCTGATTTTGAAATTACTCTTTTAACCTTAAAACTACATATTATTATTATAAAAATTTAGATGAAATAGTAGAGAGTAGTAAAAAGAAAATTATTTTGACAATGTTTATTATGAAATTAAATTGAGAATATGAAAAGAACAAAAACAATAATTACAGTTTAACCCGTAGAATACCTTAAAGCATTTATTCACGTGTTCCTTGTATAAAAAACAATATCAAAATAATAATATGTGTATGTTACGTGTACCTAGTTTACTAACGAACGACAGTGCATTCCATGTAATTGCTTCAACAAAACTGCAACTGAAAAAAAATTAAATAAATGTTTAAACCAACTTCCCAGTTTTGTTCAGTTAGTGATAGATTAAAAAATTTAATATTTATAATTAATTAGAGAATGAACATATTGAGAAAACTAAAGGTTACTTACTCCAATTTAAAATATTTTTTTCTTACCACACAGTTTTCCCAAGTGAAAAGTGAACCACTAACTGGCAACTGGATGTTACCTCAAGCCATTATAACAATGACAAACACATTTAAAAGTGCTACCATTACAATTAATTAGGTAATATAAGAGCATAAAATATGCAAATATATGTATAAAAACCTATTTGTGGTGCAATTCAAAAGAGTCAGGGTTTGATAGAAATATTTACAAATGTAAAAAATGCGTTACACATACCACAAACATGCATATAAAGTTGGTAAAAATACTCAATTTTTTATTAACCTTTACTTATGCATAAAAAATTAAGTTATCATTATACTATATGTGTATTTCCTACTATTCTAAATATTAGTTTGGAGAAGAAAAACAAAGATAAAAAGGAGAAAAACTTTTTTTCCGAGTTTTTTTATGTGTATAGACTGTGTAGAGACTTTTTGTGATGTCGTTTTCATTCTAAAGTGATGGGTAAATTGTGATCTTTCCTCTTGAGATAATTAAAATCTACTATATATTTCGTAAGTATACATATGACATACCTAATTACTAATTTAAATATTAGTTGTGCAACAAGTTGCAGTAAAGTTAGAAATAATGCTTATCGTCTAGAAGTAATAATTGTTGACAATTATGAGGTAAGAAGAGTGATGTTCACTTGCATTTGTTTGTACAGTTTGAAACAAAATGGTCACATAAAAATGTATATTATTATAAATACAGAGTTTATTAATACAGACAGAGTGTGCGAGGCATATATTTTAGCTGCAGTAATATTAGATATTAATTTTAAGATGTGAATTACCTAAATTTAGAGAATTTTTCAACCATGTGTCAAGTACTTTCTTTTGTTGAAATCTAAATCAAATGGATGGAGAAAGTACTTGATTTAAGTAAACAATCAAACCTACTGAAAATGGGAAAGTGTGCAGCAGATATATGTGTACGTATAATTATATTCGAAACCTTGATATTTTTAATGAATAAAATGGTGAAAGCTGCAAGCGATCCACATATATTGACAATCAAACAAACTAAGGGAGTATCAGCTTACCTAGTTAATAAAAGTAGAATTTCAGTGAGGCTGCATATAATTAGTCTAATTACTATATCTCTGAATCAGGGCTAAAAAATCGTCCAAATCACATCACAGAGACTTCTCTGATTCATTGTACATGATGATTGGATTGCATAAGGATTGGAACTTGAGGCTCTAATCCCTATGTTGTGCCCGTAAAAATATCGGATTGTACAGAATACTCTACAAGCGTGTGTAGAATCTGTATCATTTCATTTAGATTTTTCCTTCCCAGTAACATAAAACACTCATCAATGTTTTTATTAAAAATATCAAGGATTGAAATATACATTTACGTATGTACGTGTATATGCATGTATCATGGTAAAGGGTGACAAAAAGAAAAGATTGTTATTTAAAATCCTCTTTTACGACAAAAACGGTGCATTTTTGAAATTTAATGTTTATTTTATTTAGCTCATTGTTTTCAGGAATAAATTATAGGAGGGTATACGTGTAGCAGTAGTTAAAATAAAGATGGAACCGTTATACTGTACTGCAGTTGCTGAATATCTTTGAAGAGGTCAAATTATCAAACCTTAATGTTACGCTTACACATTCATTAAAAACGGCTAGTCTATTTTTTGATTTTTTTAAGAAATATTTTGCTTCCAAGAGGCATAACAATATGAAATGCAACTAGATAGTTTGTTTAGAAAACTGCTGTATTTGGGAAAGCCAGGGGATGTCATTTACTTTTATTATTCCAATGGGAAAGCAGTAGCTTGTTACTACCTATTACTTCTAAACAATTTACCTCGGTCTGTCTTGGCGAAAGTATGGATGTTGAAACAAGCACAAAAAAAGGAATGAAATTTTAAAAACCCTTTTTTCTTCTAAAACATGTTTTATCCGAAGACTGACGGCAAAGAAAAATTGACAAAATACGACTATGCATATTCAGTACTAATTACCATTCATAAGCTTACGTAGGGGGTGTGTTTAAATGCTTAATCAGATTAAGATAACTGTTCTCTCTACGTTTAAAGGAATGTTAAAAACCACATTGAATGTTCTATAAAAGTTTTAGTTCTACGCATGTATTGTTTAGGTGATACCGATACCAATTGAACTATTCATTCATATATTTTAACTTCAAAATCGATTCAGCAGTTTCATTTGATATTTTGTTCATAAGGTAAATTTCCGCTAAAAACGTTTGAATTACAATTCCGTTGTACCATTTTATGAATATGGCGATAGAGACAATAGAGAGGTGAAAATAGAAAGATGAAAATACTGATGATTCATTCCTGACAAGTAGTATACTAATACCTGATTTTCATGGCCAAACATTAACTAAATAAATTAAACTAACTACAATGCAGGCTAAGCTAATAGAAAACTCAGAGAAAAATGAACAGATTTTCAATAAAAATAAATGGTCACTAGTCACTCACTCACTCACTACCATTTTACTGACACTGAATGAAAATGCTACAAACAAAAGGTGCACCCGTAAATGTAGTAGGTGGCCAATTTATTTATGTATGTAATTAAAAATTATTTTATTTAGAACCCAATCCTCATCGTGTAACATGCTTATTGAATGCGGTCAAATGTGGTCAAATTGCAGAGCGTTCACCACGTTTTTACTGTTCTTTTGTCAAATCAAGCCAGTTCTAGTGTTGACACTCAAAGAGCATCCTTGTCTAGGTACTTAAAAATACATAGTAATTTTCCGTTTGCTTCCTTTATACAATCGAAAGTTATAATCAATCCAATAATGTAAAGGAACATATTAGTGTAATTGTACTAAAGTCTATAACGAGCTGTAAACTACAGATACTGATGATACTAACCACTATTACTATCACTTTACATTGTCACAACTTCACAAATTATGTTATATAGACATCAATCATACCATAAATAATGATGAATAATGATATGATAACAGAAAGAATATAAAATGGACAAGAGTTATATTGTAAATACAAAATATTTAGGAAGAAAGAGAATTATTTGATGTATTCAAAAAAATATTATATGAACAATGGTATATTATTATGTATGTTATTAGGTTAACTGATTTTTGTGTAAAAAAAGTGTTGAATGTGTAAAATGTATTCAATAAAAATATTATAATAAAATGTCTAACGTTTTTGAGACACACAAGAATAACCAATTGAAATCAAGTTGCTATTATTTGCATTTTACTTTTTATCCATATTAAATAACATTATGCATTGTACATGGGAAACATCGCTACCAATAATTTTGTTGAATGGTGCAGTAGGGGAAGCCTTAATAACACGAAACAGAATGGAAATATTATCGATAGCTAAACTATCGTTTTGACGCATCAAAATATCCTGTTAAATTTGAAATAATTAAAAATGTCAAAGTTGACTCTACAGGAGTGAGTAGTGAGTTCCTCCGTTTGACCAATTTCCTTATTGGCAAATTTTTCCGAGCAGCATCTATCCAATTTCATGACAAATATCAATCTTAACTCTCCTTTAACACAAACTTTCAAACTTCGTTTGCAATGCAGTAGGATATTACCCGAATCAATTGATGTTCCATTCCATGCCCCTGTAATAACTCTGCCATTGAAAATACGTCAGCAAAAGCAAACACTATTCCACTATTTCCAATATCGCTGATTCCATGTGTTATAGAGAACTGCTTCATTGGACAGGCATTGTGTGTTAATAATGCTAGCAAGAATGATGATCCAGCACACTTGCCATTGTTTTGAATTAATGTTGATTATTAATTTATGTAATCTCTAAACTACCTGCTATAAATCTCTTCTGTGTATCTACCTGGTACATGCAAACCTAAAAATTTATCAATCAATGTAACCGTAATCAATCAAGGAAAATAAACATTTTTGGGGTGCATTTGCAGCAGCAATCAATCATTTGATTGTCTACTGCACGAGTTTGTATTTACCGAATTTAATTTCCGATTATTTCGGCAGTTAGATAAAATATAACAGCATGAGAATATGTATGTACAATGTACATTGATGCATAGAAATGTCTGCTTTGGGTGCTCCAGTGATGAAGTTAACGGTGTAGGTTAATGACCTTTTATTAGCGTCAAATTTATGAATTTATGATGTATCCTTTGTTCATTCGGTAATAGTCCAGCAAACGTTGTACACAATCGTGTAGTGTGCCACAACTAGCGGAAATTGAGGAGCAAAAGGAGCACTGACCTTTCTATTATCGTCCAACTTGCCTACTATCAGGCGTCAGTGAACAATTAGTTGTTAACCGATAATGGCTTGGTCATATTGTCCGTGTCTTGCACTGGTGCTCCTTTCTGGAGTAGCCCAATTTTCAAGTGTACGTTATATTTTTACGTACTACATTTAGATTTGAAGGTTTTCTAGATTTAGACCAAAATATTTAGCACTTGGCAAAAATTTAAATAGATTTTTTTGTTTATTGATAGGCAAATGACGATTCAATTTTTAAACTTTTCCTTGAAGCACAACCAAGATTTCCAGAGATTAAACCTCCAGAAATTCTTATTCCGGAAGATCAAAGCCGAGCTAAAGTTGAGGTGCTTAATGCAACCTCTAACTTTAATCCAACTGCAGGTCTTCAATTGTCTACAACTCCACAATGTCCATAAATTTATTAGAATGACATGCTAAAGAACTCAATTTAATATTTTGTAGGATGCAGTGTTAACAGAACCGATTTAAGGGCGGGTGACTTTGGAATCATCCTAAGTCCAAACTATCCTCGTGCATATCCCGGCAATCAAGCGTGCCAATGGTATCTTGAGGTAAAGACGAAATATTACTATCTTCAAATATGAAAATCGGTATTCATCAGTGTGCACATGACCTATTTTATAACCAGACTGGTGCATACAACTTTATTTTTCCTTCAGAGTGAACCAGGCACCAGGGTAGAGGCCACAGTTTTTGACTTGTACACCCAGCCGTGGTTCTTTACATATTTTGATTACGTGCAATTTACCACGGACGGTAACTTCACAAATGCTGAAAGGTAATTTGATGGAAGACTAGCTTCACTAGAATTTGATTTTTCACTTGTCCAAGCAATATTGGCTTTTCCACTGCCTATCATTCCACTCGAAAAGAATTATATAAACGAATCATAGCATTGCAAATAATTTTCACCTTATCAATATCACTTGTCCATGCGTACAAGATTGCCTTCAGACATGAAATTGTAAAAATGATATTTAGTTAATAGCTCTTTTCGTGTAAAGAATTGGGTTTCTTTGCTTGAAACTCTCAACGTTCTGTCTTTTAGGATGGCTGGAGATCTCAATTCTCGCACACCATTTACAATTGTGTCAAAGCAAAACAAAATGGGAATCCGATTCCGTTCCTCTGCTCTTTTCAACTTTCGAGGGCTTAAACTCCAGTACTTGGTAAGTTTCCTGGAGTTGGATTTATAGTGATTTCTTACTTTGAAATAAAATATTTAGTTGGTACTGTTGAAGTTTTTACAATCATTTTTGTAGGTAAGACCAACAGACCCTCAGAAGGCACAGGAGAACTTTGTAACTCCATTTGACAGCGTTTGTGGACAGTCTGAAATTTTGGCCAATGATGACGCAAGCACTCAAAAGCCCTCTTTACCTGGAATTATCCCCGATTATCCCATCGTAGGGCCTCAGCAGCCCCAACCCATTACATCTACTGAAAATTCAAATGTACACATTTTGGGTGCACCCGTCTCCCAATCAGGACCACAGTATTTGCCACCTTTTGTTCCTATTCGCAATGGATGGATTGGAAGCGTGTAAGTTGTCATAAACTCTATAATTTTGCTATGAATTTGTGAATCCAAGTAATTTCACTCTTAATTTGGTAAAATTAAGTGCTGAGGGGCAACGCGGTTCAGAGGATTTCAAAATTGTTGGACCAGGTGAAGCCCCTGCAGGAGCTTTCCCTTGGATGGTCGCACTTCTCATTGACGGGAGACAGTTTTGTGGAGGTTTTCTTATATTTTAAAAATACTTTTTTGGGTATGAAAGATGTAAGAGGACATTTTTTTGACTCAGTGATCTTTTATTGACGTTTCGGTTTCAAACTGTAAACCATTAGAATTCAAAACATGAAAGAGTAGGTGAAAAAGAAAACAACAATATGAGAAACTTGGGGAAAAAATTGACACTGATAAAACATTGATCTGTGAATCCTAGAAGATTAATGAAGATTTTATTATGAACTTATCCTTGTCGATGGTGTATTTGAATTTTAAAAATTTGAATTTACATTTTAGGATCCCTTATTGATAATGTACACGTCTTGACTGCAGTAAGATACTTTTAAATTCAATCCAAACATATAGTTTATAGCTTTTAAGAAGCTTAAGACTTATATTAAACCTTGTTTTTTAATTTTCTTGCAGGCTCATTGCACTGATGGGTAAGATCATTTTATGAAATTTGTAATTCATTCCATCCATTTAATGAAGCGTTATATTGCAATGCGAATACTTGTTTCAATTCATAATGCACACATGACATGAACTGTTACATTTTTATAGAGCTGAAAAAATTGTGGCTGTAGTTGGAACCAATAGTCTAAAAAATCCTGATCCAGGACGTAAAATCTTTAACATAACTCGTGACGGAATTTTTCAACATCCACATTACAATCCCAACACAATCGCTTACGATGTTGCGATTTTGCGGCTTCCTGAACGAGTTGAATTCACAGGTTCACCTGAAACTTTCAACGTTCACTGTTGCATTTCGATTGTAAATATTTTTCTTACTGAACATTTTCTCAAATGATTTCAGAGAAAATCAGACCAGTTTGCTTACCAAATCGATTTTACAGTTCAGATACTTTCAGACAAAAGCTAGTAAAAGTTTCTGGGTGGGGCAAGCCTGGAGACGGTTGGTTATGCTGTTATGAATAAGTATACTAATGAGCTATTTTTATGCAGTGCTTATTGTTTTAACAATGCCGTGACCATTTTTTTTTGTAGCTTCGCCAAGTATCAACTACCAACTGAAAAATATCACCATCGCTGTTATGTCCAATGGACACTGCAGACATGTATTTAGAGGAATTGTAACAGGCAACCAGATTTGCACAGCATCCAAAACGACAGTTTCGCCATGTAGAGGCGATAGTGGAGGACCACTTATTATTAGGCAGCACGCTCCGGATGGAACTCCATTTTACATGCAAGTTGGAATTGTTTCCTTTGGAGGTAACTCGTGTGAGCAAGGTTTGCCCGTAGGCTACAGCAGGGTTACTGCTTTCTTTGACTACATTTCACAAGTAACTGGTCGTGTGTTTTAATGAATTAGTTGTATGTTTAAATATAAACTAATAAAAATTAGTAAACTGATTTTCATTCTCATTGATTACTAAAAGGCGTCTCATTTCAAGATTGCCAGATTTTATTTCTCAAATGTCATACTTAAACAAGAATTGATAAAAGAAACAAATAATGCTAACTGCAGTTGTTAAAATCAGTAGGTAGACTTGAAGGTAGTTTTATGGCACGGCTCATCTCATCTCCGCCGGCTGCAAGGTGTTTTATGCATTTTTTTCTTGCCATTTTTGTGGAATACTTCTGCAGTAAAAGTTTTTTCTCACTTTTTTATGCATTGGACCAAGTAAATATGATAAAGAGACTTTTGCAAGCGTTGAACTGGCATGTACCAATGAAAGAGGGAGAGACATGAGAATAATTTGAAAATTTCAAGGACGATTTTTTTCCAAGGATAAATTATTGGGATTAAGCCAAAAGGAAAGAGTTGACAATTTATCAAGTTTGGAACGACTAGTTTTTTGTGAATGTACCAAATCAGTTGCTTTCATTTTGATAGTTCAGGCTGAAAAAATTGGGTAGCAAAGGAAAAAAATGGGGGAAAATGGAATGTTTATCCACTTCAATATAATTTGTACAGTATTTTTAGATCAAAACATTAGAACGCTTATTTAGTTTTCTCAAGTGTAACAAAATCAAAATGCACCACTGCATTGCATAAAACATGGTATCAAATTATTGACAAAATTCTTTGTTTTATTCATGCACTGATTTGTTTAATGGTTCATGGCCGACACCGTGGTTGGAACTGAAGTAACTTGAGCTACTGTTCAACTGAATGAATCTTAATTACGGAAAGGTTATTAAAGAGCATTGGTATTGCCAATTTGGTAATGAATGATTAACAATAGTTTAGGTATGTTTATATTGAACGATTATGACTATGAGTTGATGCTGTATGTGTAGATGCATAGCATATTATGTAATGTGGTTGAAAACGTTCTTTAGTGTGTCGTTAAAATAAATGTTCTCTGTAGGTGGTTAACCTGCCTTCTTGGACTGTTTTCGACTTTTGTGCAATGCACCTGGTAAAATAAAAAGGAAAATTTTGACAGATGTTCAGTTTTTCTCTAGAGTTAAAGGTAAAATAAATCAGGCATGGAACTAATCTGGCTGCATGCATAATTTGTCATATTAATGTAGGTGGGTGACAAGTTTCCCATTTCGGTGTTGGACTTACTGGAATACACAACGAATAGATATAGTCGGGGAGCTCTTCTTTTGTCATCACGGAAAAACAATGAAGGGTCTTTACATTTTATCGGTGGTGTTGACTCTCTCTAGTTTGCTAACTGTAAGTGGAATTTAAAGCTACGAAAAAAGAGTTCAAGATTTTTACATTCAAGGGCGATTTTTTTTAATTTTCAGTTTGTCAATGCGGACATCTTTGATGACTTTTTGGCAGCAGAACCAATTCATCCTCAAGTTCGCATCAATGAAGATGTGTTTGTAGACGGACCTGACGACTCCAAAGTAGAATTTGCACAAAATTTTACTGCAGATTTCGTTGGATCAGATTGTAAAAATGCAGATTACTTAATCCAAAAAATATATTTTTAAGTAGGATATTGCATTTGAGATAAATTGTCTTCAGTTTGCAGTACGAATAAGACTGATCTGAAGGAAGGAGACACGGGAACAATTGTTACGCCATATTACCCCAGGAATTATCCAGGACGAACAAATTGTGAATGGAATTTGGAGGTATGAAATGAGCTGCTTCTTACATGATTGATGTTACTGCATTATTTTTTATGCAAAATTTATTCAAATTTATGAACGCTTAAGAGCGAAAATGGAACACAAATCGAAGTCACTGTATTTGATCTCTTTACCCAACCCTGGTTCTTCACCTATTTTGACTACGTGATGATAGCAAAGGACGGGGACTACCAGAAAGTTGACAAGTAATAAAATTAAAACAGTCCCTCACTTTAAATTTCAAAATATGTCCAGTAATCATATTCTCTATCAATATTTCAGAATGTCTGGTGACATGAACGGTAAAACACCTTTTACCTTCATTTCGGAAGCTAACAAATTAGGAGTCCGATTCCGTTCATCGTCCCTTTTCAATTTCAGGGGAATAAAAATGCATTACGTGGTAGGTATTTTCATGAAACAAAGTCTAACTATCAATTAATTAAATCAGAACAAATTAAAACACTCACCGTCAAATGAACTCTTCATTATTGTCTTTGCCCTTTTCTCTCAAGGTTAAATCTGAAAATAAAAACATCAGCGAGGCGCAGATGGAAAACCCTCCTTTTGATGGTAAATAATGATAATTATTATTCCTAACAGCTACATCTTTTACCTTTTCTCTTTCCTTTCATTGGCTGCATTACCATTTTTACGATCAATTTTACTCGTGATCATTACATTTGTGTTATTATTATTGCATATTGCAAACAACAGGACAATGCGGGCAATCCACCTTGATCAACGGCGAAGAACTAGATGACAATATTATTGGACCAGGAAAAGCTACGAGAGGAAGTTTTCCGTGGATGGCAGCATTGTTAATTGATAAGAGGAGCTTCTGTGGGGCCAGTATTATCTCAAAGCGTCATTTGCTCACAGCTGTAAGTCATATTTTAAACTACTAAAGCGGCCTGACAAAAGTCCTCACATCTCATTGCCTATTAAGGAATGCTCAACTGATTTATATTATCTGTTGTAGGCTCATTGCACTGATGGTGCTAGATCAATCACTGCACTAATTGGTTCTGAAAACCTTCACGATAAGACAAATCCCAATAGACAAATTTTCAACATTTCCGCTACTGATATCTACCAACACGGAAGCTACAATCCAATTACCATCAGTCATGATATCTCCATTCTTCATTTGGATCGTGACATTGTCTTCAACGGTGAAACTGAAATTTAATAATTCAAATTGCCATTGTTTTCAAAATTCGAATACAAAAATTTGTCATAATTTTACAATTTATTTTTAAATATAAAATTCCAGAAAATGCTAAGCCAATCTGCCTGCCAAATAGATATTATTTGCCTGAAACCTTTGTTGGAAATGAAGCCAGAGTCAGTGGATGGGGTACTGTGAGACAGCTGAAAATGTATAATTTTTAAAATAATTATTTCAAGAAAGAGTAAAGGAAGATGCATTTTATTGATGCTTAGGTAAACCAAGAGATCGATCTCCAGTAATTAGTCCTGACTTGAAGAACACTACAATCAATATCATGACCAATGCCAAATGCAGACGACAATTTAGAGGCCTTGTTAGTGGCAATCTTATTTGCACAGCTACAAGGTGGAACGCGTCTCCCTGCAGAGTAGGAAAATTATAAAAATTCTTATCTACACAAATTTTTAAAAAACTTTTAAAACTATCTTTTATATGACGCTTTTCACTTTTATTTCAAAAGGGCGACAGCGGTGGACCTTTGGTTGTTAAGCAGACAGCTCCTACAGGCAAAGAGTACTTCATGCAGGTAGGAATAGTGTCTTTCGGTGGAAACTCATGCGAGCGAGGAATTCCAGTGGGTTTTACGAGAGTTACAGCCTTTATGGACTATATTACAGAAATGACGGGGAAAGCTTATATCGAATAATAAAATTTTATTAATAACAGTCTCAATTACTATGAAACTTCATTGATCATCCTCTGCATTTAACTACATCCAATGTTTGTACTCCAGTGTAAATAAAAAGTAAAGGCAACTCTGATAGTTATTTGAATGAACAAATTCAGGGAGTGATTCTATTTTCTCTTTTCTCAAGTTTTCTCTGCTAATAACCTCTAAACAACCTTTTCAGTTTAGACTCGTCTTTCCATTATCAATGTAAAATTTTCCAATACTACGGTTTGCTGTTTGGCAATCCATTGCGAATACAATTTTCATCTTCGCTTCATTCATACTTGACCACATGTGTCACTCTTCGCTGTTGGTTTTTTCTCTGGTCCTCTTCAAAGGACTGGATATTTATAAAATCTTCATCCCTGTGCATTTTGATCACAAAAGATTTCTTTTTCATCATCATCATCCCAAATATTTTCATTGACCCATTCACCACAAATTTCTTCTTTCTGGCAACCTCAAACCTGACAGAGGTTTAAGAGTCGCTCCAGCAGTTTCTTATTACTACGTAAATCATTCCAAAATTCAAGAATCGGGCCCTCGCATGGTCTAACCTTTTCGATACTAGTAAGTAGAATTGCTTTCAAAAATTTGAAAAGGACGGGTTCAGGTGCTTAATTCCTTTAATATCCAAGAAATTTTGGTTGTGAAACGGAATCAGATAATTTATTTAATCCTTCTAATGTAAATCCTGATAGGGTACCTAAGTCATTATTATGAAGCTGAAATATTTTCCATCTCATTGTTTTATATTTTAACATGCTTCTGTTAAATATACATTCATTTCAAAATCATTAAGAGTGGCATTTTTATTTAAACAGCCTAAATTTACACAAACTTATTAGTTGTTGCCAAAAATGTTATACGGTTTGCCTAGTTTAATTTGTTATATTTTGACCACGCACAAAACAGCATAATATACTACATACATCATTTATTCAAGCAACTTTACCTTGCTTTGCCTTGTTCTCAATAAAAATTCCTGAGCTCTGCAAGGTAAAGGTATTCGCCATTCGCGTGACTAATAAATTCCGTCCAACAAAAACATCACAATTACTTTTTGTTACAAAATCAAGCAAAAAACTAATAGATGCCAGATAAACAACAGGCATGCATGTGTATGTGACGTTATTTTATTCCTAAAATAAGCCGTTACATATTATTTTTATAACTCTGCTGACCACTCTGACGTCAAAGGCATGTTGTCAACTAACATTACATTTGTTGTAGGGTGAAGCTATATGTCCGCTTGAGCATAAAAAATATGAAATGTGACACGGTTTCTTATTTGCTTCTCTTAAACTAGTAGCAATTTTTTGTGCATCTTTTAAAGAATACGTTTGCAACGCCACTGCTTGTTCTATTAGCCGGAATTTGACAGCAAAGCAAATCCGGAGAGTTCCTTTAATTTCTACTACTTTGGGAAAAGCTCCAATTTCAGTTTGATAACATTTCCATGTACCTCAATTCTCACTCTCACGATTGTAGTAAATCATGTAATACTAGTTATTTAGGCAGGGTTATTTTGTATGAACGGATCTGTGCCAAAATTGGAATATTAAATTATGCATAATAAATGCATACACTCATCAAATCAAGCTAACCTATATTTTTGAAATTCAATACTGCCAAAAACCGTCAAAAATAAAAGATTTACAAGATGCAAATAAAATGATACAGACATAAATCGTTAAAAGTCGTCAGCTGCATAACATGTTTTAGGACAATTTACGAAAAGGTGCGGTCCATCTCTGACTATCTCTCGAAGACCCTAAAAATATCTTCTCTTTCATGCAGTACAACTTTAACTCAGTAATTCCATCTTTGGAAAACAGGCAGTATAAAAACAAATCATGGGCATATGTACTTATTTCTGATAGTGACACTGACCAACACGTCAACAGGTCACATTCGTAGAAAAAAATTAACAATAGAATGCCTACCAAAAGTAAAAGTAGATATGATTTTAAGCACAAGAATTTCGCATTATTTATAGTGTATGGTGACACCTGGAGTGTTTTAAGTTGTAGCAGAAAATGATCACTTTGCATTTCTTGGCAAAATTATTATTCATTATCATTGTTATCATCAAACTTGACACGTTGTTTTTTGTCGGCTTTCCTTTTTCCTTTCTGACCCCAGTAGTATGCAAAAAACACTGCTTGTCTTTTTGTATCACAGTGGGACTCTACACCTTAAAAAGCTTGGGTGGACGATTAAACATAAAAATTGGTCTTGTCACGAATGCAAATGCATTTCTTTTATAAAAGCTGCACGAGATGACAATGACCACTTATAAAAAAATGATAATTTGTTTTAATCCATGCATTATTAAGTAAGGTAAGGTAACTTTACGATAACAATTGATAAATTGTAACAGAGAACACAATGCAATGACAATGATGATGATGGTTCGGCCTGGTCTGGCCTGAATAAACCAATGCATAACCTTGCAAATATTTTTTTACAGGACCGTTAAAAGACCGACAAGGAAAAAGAATGAATAGAATAGGAGGAGTGGACATGGAATATGTGATGCGGTGGTGTGACATTTGATGTTAACGGCTACGGTTATTATTACATGATAAGATGAGAAGGATTTTGTGTAAAAGGCAATTCTTCATGTTGAGTTGCTTTTGTTCTTTTCCTCATTATTTCTTATTTGGTCTTTAATGTTGACTGATTGCTCATGACATTTATTTTCAACGCATGTGTGGTTTGTCGTTGATGTCCGCTGTCAGATTAAGTATGTATATGTACCTATAGTTAAGTTTTTGTGGTCCTTTACTTTACAGCCTTCTCATTTGTTCGTGTGACATGACATGACTTAGTTAAGTACAAAAATTGCATTATAAAAAATTTAGGTACCTATACAAATGTCTATAGATGATGCTAGAGAGAGACTTTTGTGTAGAAAAATGTTGAAGTACGCATTCATTCTTTTATTTGTTTAAGCTGAAGCCTTCATTATTAAATCCTTATCATCAGTATTCCTAGATGGCCTTTCCTCTTCACTTTTCATTTTGTAGTCTGTCAGTGAGACAGCGACACTGACAAAAAATGTACTAATTGCTCCTCTTTTCTTTTGTAGTGAAACGCGTGCAAATAATATCGTTCTGAATGAAGTGGTGTCAGTGTAGAGTAATCAGTAATCACACTATTACTACGTTATGTTTGCTTAAAAAATTTAATCTCTGTAATAATGAAACAGCTTCAGCAAACCGCATGTCATGTCACTTTGTTCTTCATCGGGCAAAATGGATGTAGCTGCAGTGCAGTGATGTGATAAAAAAAATGTAAAATAAAAAAGAATATTAAGAGAAGAACATAATATCTGCAATAAAAAATTGGAGCAGTGGGCCAAGATCAAAAATCCATATTATGGCATATGGACAAAAATATCATTATGTAGGAAGGTACAAGTAAACGGGATGGAATGGGTCTAACCTGGGGACAACAAGACGTGCTTTGTTTTGTCTGCACTGAATATTATTTAATATGTGCAGTAATCTGCAAATGGCATTGCAAAGTGGGCAAGTGTGCAGAAACGATTTCAAACGAATGAATTGATTGAGTAAAGTAAATTACAATAATTAAAGATGTGGTGCAGGTCTCTAGACTAGAGGCAAACTTTTTACAAAAATGAGCGGATCACTTACTCTTTGAAAAATCTACACTTTTAATTGATTAAATTACTTTACGTATGTCTATGCAATTTAGCTTCTCTTTATTGACTTGTCAAGATTTCTACCAAATTACATATTGCCCTTCTACAATAACTTGATGCGTGCAAACCGCATCTACAAAAAAAAATCCTAAAAAATTAAAAAATAATACTACTGTACTTTTCCTATTTACATATTTATATTTTATTACCAAAAGTCCTTCTATCTCTTTTGATGTCTGTCTTTTTGCGAATTGGATAATACATTTGACCATTAAATATTTATTCCATTCAAAAAGCCACATCCGATCCTATTATTGATTTTGCTCTCTACAAACTTTACATGAAACAACAGAAAAAAATGGAATACGCCACATGCATTCCACTATCATAATAATCATGGTGCATGAGTTAACTTGCAACAACTCCACAATTATTTCTGCCCGCAGCTGCTGCACTTTTTCTAATTTTCCATTCATAGTATTAAAATGACAGCTTATGCATGAATTCCCAGTGTGTAATTTTGAGTGCAGTCACGTTTGCTCTGATTTTTATAAAAACTTTTACCAGAAGGCAGCTACTATAATAATAATAACCTTTCAATCTAACTAATATTTAATACCATTAAACTGCATGGCACTTGACCATGCGCAATGCATGATGCACTATAATAATAAACCTCATTACATTTTTTTGTGTGTGTGGAAAAAACATGATCCCTTTCAAGCAAATTATCAGATTCTTTAGAAATTCGTACGAAAGTTGATTGATATTTTTTTGCAAGTTTACACAGTAAATGCTCATCTTATCATCTCTAAAAAAGCACTAAAACAGTAGGCACTATTTTTTGCTTCTATGCACGTGCGCAATACAATCTATAATAAAAATCGTATATCTTTTTGTCATTGGTCATTTTAGCGGCAACGAATATAATAGTGTGTGTAATTCCCATCGGTCAAGTTGTGCGCGACGCATGCACGACTAGTTGAAATTTTGAACTCACCGCCACCCCCTGAAGCCAGATGTTGACCTACAATGCATTATATTATCATCATCATTGCGATTTGCGATATGCACTTCTTTTTTGCAAGTTGCAAAAAAGGACAGTAGCACGAATAAACTGTTTCATTTCATTGCGTAGCGAATTGAATTCCTTGAATAAAAATTATCTAAAATTGAAAGAGGAAAAAAGCGATTCAAATTGATAATTGACACGGTCTAAAAAATGTGACAAATGATGAGCAAGGGTAAGGGTACTACTTAGGATTCGTATTCACACTTGAAGTTACCAAAGTGCAGTTTAGGTTTTTTGTGGGTACATACATAGCTCCTCCTATGTTGCTCTTTTATTACTTAACTATATAAATGTTTACTACAATAATCCAATCAATATTTATGTGCACTTAATTTTATCGTAATTACTATTTCAATGAGAGAAGGCAAGGTGAATGTCATTGAAAATGAAAGGATTAGCATGCAAGCTAATGTACAACAATGGAAAATAATGTGAAGTGGGCGATAATTGCTACTTGTGTGTTGCCGATGATGACGGTGATTTTGATGTAGCCTATAATGCACTTTAAAAAGTAAAAGTAAATGTTCAATCCAATAAGTCGCAAATCAATCAATTATTGTTAAGTGGAGTATGGGAAGTAAAGCAAAGCGAAAGATGAGATGATGATGACGAAATGACGACAAGGGACTTTAAAAACTTGATGTATCCTTTTCATGAATCCTCTGCAAAAAATGCATCGGAACTGAGACAAAGTGTAGTATCAAGTGGAATGGAAGGAATGTTAATTAGCAGCAGCATCATCATAAATATGTATAATGTATACTAGTAGCATTGCAGATAGTATCGACTCGACATCATCATTCCACGGCCTTGTTCACCATCATAAGTATATATGCTATATTTTTACTTTAAAAAATGATGAATGCACATTATATTATAATGTTAGTAAATTGACTTGGTTTGTTGATGTTCTTTGATGGTGAGAGAAGTTCTCTGATGAAAAGAAACTTTTTTATTTGCAATTGCTTCTGTCACAGTCACATTGAAAAGCTATTATTACATTATGTAGCTTAATTAATTGCCAATTTCAACATTCTTTGCTTAAATTACATAGGTATTATCCATCATAGAAATGAGGAATAATATATGCATATTTGTTGATATGTCCATATTTTTACCTAGTGAAATACATAAAATGTATTTAAATGATTGGTGATTTAGTGATAAGGATCATTAAAGGTGAATGATTCGATTATGATTGTTAGAGATGAAAAGAGGACGGCATGTCTCATAAATTTTACTCTGTACAATAACAGCAATAATAATAGATTCTACTAAATAACTCAATAAACAACTGTAAACGTGATTACGACTGATAATTATTAGTGTTTGAGAACTGCTAGTTGGAAGGTCATAAATATCTGCTAATAAACTTATGTATAATAATATTCTATGTTCGAGAATGTCTAACTTATTGGGAGATTCACTAATGCGAATAAATTCCACAAAAATTTCCACTTGTAAATTCCTTCAGATACGCTGTCATAAGCAAGGAAAGGATTATGACTCAATTATCTCACAATTTTAGGACATCTTTTTTTATAAATTAGGTTTCTTTTCATTTTCAGTTAAATGTTAATTCTTTTTAATTCCGAGAGCCTACACGCTCTCGATCACCGTACATGAGCTCTAAACTTTTAAAATGATGTTCAGAACAATCAGAGATGTAAAATATATGGCACTTGACTTGATTGTTTTTAATTCACTGCAGTACATTTGAAATCAGTCAATTTTCTACACGTGTCATGTAACTTTTCATTCTATTGATCGCTTGTGACATAACTTACACAAATACTCCAAAAATGGATTTAAATATTTGCACCATTATGGTCGTACTCGTCAGAATGGAATTTTGAAAGAAAAAGACACACAATGAACAATGCTTAATTTCTTGCATTTTCATTTTTGTGCATACACACACTCATTTTTCAATTGAATGCTCAATCAAGGAATTGCACGATTTTTGGCTTATGCTATGTTGTTGTTGCTAAATTTTTAAAGATCAGATCTTTAAAACTCCTAACAGTATTGCATACATGACATTTAGACATCGTGACTTACCAAAAAAATGGACACTCATTTTATAATGACGCTCTATTTTCCCCTAGTAGACAGTCTAGACTGATGCTGCGACCAGGTGCTGCTGCGCTGTTGACTGATGTTGCTACATATATTTAGCAAACTTTCAATTATGAAATCTTGCGATTTTAAACCTGTAGCTTGTGATGTTGATCATGATGACTATGTCAAAACAGTATGGACGGTATTTTGATGGAAGTATGACGCAAAGCCCAAAAACCTACATTTAAGTCTCTTTTGCATATTTTACATTATTTTTTACTCAACCAAACATGTGACATATAACGACTAAATGGACTAGGGATGCTGTCAATACTCAGCAGAAAACAATGCTTAATTTTTTTTATTTAAAATTCGGTTTTTTAAGCAAGCCAATGTGCACTTTCAAATTCATAATCTAAACTCTCTGTACTTACATTGTTGTTCTAACTAGCCACATACGGCCACCACGAACATATATAAACTTTTTTTACAAACAATAGCGCATGCTTTTGTAATCCAAATATGAGCTTATTAATACCGCTGCGCATACCAAAAGTAGACAATTTTAAACTTTTGAATATTATGATGGGTCATTCAGATGCTTGACATAAATGACATGGTGCTAGTACCCAAATCGCCAGATAGCAATGAAAAAAATCACATTGAGATTTAATAAAAATATTATAAATTATCCAACACTTTGGAGTCGGTCGGTCGTGCCTGTAGGCAGACACCAATAAGAATCTGCCTATTTTTTCCATCTTTTCATTACTTTTGACACTTTGCCGCTTTCTCTTTAAATTTGGTTAATGCAAATCTTCTAATACATTTTTTAAAAGAGACCAAAAACCCAGAGCATTGTTGACGAATCTGCACATCTACCAAGCATGCGTATATGCGTGTACGAGTTTCGAATTGTCAGGTGCGATTGAAGCAATCAAATAATACACACGATTAAAGATATGATATAACAATAATTATTGTTTTTTTTTTTTTAATTTTCCCAACTCAAAGTAAAGTGTACCACGCACACATTGTTAGAACTGCTGCTGCTATGTTGTGTGCGTCGCGTTTGTATTTTTTGACGAGATATAGAGAATTGAGAACGTTCAATTAAGTATGCATTTGGCGGTGTGGTGGTCGGTCTTGTCGTGTTGTATCGTGTATACCTTCACTGTGATATTCAGATAAACAATCGAAACTACAGATAGATGCAATGAATTCCATAATACTTCATATTAAATGCAAAAAATATATTGAAGCATAAGTAATAATAATAACAAAATGGCAAACCTTTATCAAAATATGAAATCTGACAAGTCCGAGAGAGAATAATAGAATAAATATTAGGGAAGGCGAAAGGTGGAGCGAGTGAACAGCATACGGCAAGAAAATTATATTAAAGTGAAGGGACTGCCACTATTAGAATAACTAATTTAACTGCACTGTAACAAACTGCGCGCTTCAATAGCATACTGCTCACAACAATATAACGATTGTTAATTTACAACAATAATGATGAATGCTTCTAGAGTAGTAACGCTTTAATATAGTTTAGTAATATGTTGATAATAATAATAATCATGATGATGACGTTGATAGATTCAGTAAAGTACTTAATGCAACTACGTTGCATCGTGAAGTGCACTTTTCAATCTTACTGTGATTACTTATTTTTTCGTAAAATGCCCTTTTAGCATTTTTTTGCACTGTTCAATAGCAAAAGATAGATATTTTTAGGTAGATTTTTTAAGTAATTATTTGCTAGTCGTGGTGAACGCAATTTTATGTATTACATTCATTCTAATGATTTACTTCCCTGACCTGACCACTCCAATCTGATTTCTATTGTAAGTACGTTATTATCAATATTATTAAAAGTAAGTACACACCATTTCATTTGCAATTTGCATCATTGCAAAAAATAATTTATAACAAAATTCATACTTTTACACTGTCGTCGTTTTTTTTGTTTATTCATTCAATCCATTCATTCACTGTATTTTAGATTTGCTCACGATGATGATGACGATAAAGAGGCAAAATTCAATGAATTAAAATGACTGATTAAATCATGTTGCTCGTTGGTGTACACATATACAAATATTATGCTATTGTTTTTCATTTTCTATCGTAAATCTTTCGCCAAATCGTCTAAAGAGGAGCACTTGTGCAAGCAAATGCAGGTGTCACAAAGAAGTTTACTCGTTGTCGTGTGTCGAAATGATCAAAGTTATTTTTGTAGCGTTTTTTAAGGCATGCGCTGGTGATTGGTCATATTGTAGCGCATACATGATATAAACCATTTCTTTTCTCATGACGCTTACTATCCAATCATTATTTTTGACTAATTAACAGAATAGGTACGTCGGTGCTGGGTAAAGGGCAGTGTATGAATAGGGTACACAGTGTCTACTTTTTATTATTGATTGGTTGTTGATATTCATTGGGCAAAAAAACATAAAAATTGTGCTTTCCCAAATTATGATGACTGATGAACAACTCGGTACAATATTTTTGTTCTGATGACAATGATGACAACAATAGTCAAGCTTGCAACATCTCGCTGTGATCGTGTTAGCTTTGACTTGATTCATTTGAAAGAAACTGTGGCGGGGTTATTTTGAGAGAAAATTATAAGATGACAAATTGATAAGGGAAGGATATTTGTAGATTTGGGACTTCTGATGAAAGTGCATGAACTTGCACAAGATGCTCACACCACATGAATATTATTGATGCAATATAATTGTTGCAAAAACAAACCAAGTTTGTTTATGAATTGCAATGCTAAAGATATGAAAATTTTTAGAAAATGAAGGCAATGATAGGAGATCACCAGAGGTAAAGAGAGAGCCTCTCTCTGAGAGGGTGAAATGGATGTCCCCTGAAGTTACATATTAAATAGAATTGACGTGTTACCTTTTGCTATTCTTTGTCAGAATTTTATGTTACTTGAAATTGCAATAAATTATTGTGAGTGACACAGCGGAGGAAAAGGAAAAAAATATTTCTCAATCGTATCGGCCAAACTATATACTATTCTTATTGTTCTTTGTGGAAATAAAATCCATTGTAATCGTCTGTTGTCTTTAACAGGTAATTTTGTGCGTCTACCTGCTAGCACAGAGTTACCTACAAACACAACTGTGTGCAGTTACAGTGAAAAAAGTATAATTGTGTTCCTGGTTTGAATACGAATATTAGACCTTTTCATAAATAAATAAATAAAAACTTTCGCTGAATGATTTTAGCCTGAATCGGCGCACCAGTGCCTTCAAAAGAAACAGCATGGAGCAATTTATGAGATTAATATTTTAAGTGGTTAACGAGATAATGAATAGTATGATACACATTTGTCTTATGAATGGAAAATTAATCGAAAAGCTCGCCCTTTTTATTATTTGAAATTAGACTGATTTGAAGCAAAAGTTTATGACAAAGTGTGCAAGCACTGTTACAAGGAATACAAGCCAAAAGGATGTGAGTTACTTTTTGAAATCCAATATGGTTTCTGGATCATTTTGACATTATTTTTAATATAAGTTCTGTCATTTGCCTGAACTCCGTCCATCTTAGTGTCTTAAGTCAAGTCCTAAACTGGCCTGGCCTAGTGTAAGCTTAAATGGGTGGTGGTGAATTGATGAATCTTAAAATTGTACAGGGAGTTGATTCCTTTGTCTGTATATTATTACTTACACGCACTGGGACTGGGATTCCGCATGGACCTGTCATCATGGACGTGCATAGCGCTCTCCAAATGAGAGGTTCCGGGCAACAACCTAGATAGTTTAAAATTATTCTTTGTAGCTGCGAAAATTAT